>KZ538465.1:50610-68421 GCA_000934665.2 Catajapyx aquilonaris | reverse complement strand
TTCCTCTTTGTTTCTCTCTCCATCTGTCCCACCTTTTTGCATTCTGATAACCACATAGCCATAGTTGCGTGGCTCTTTATTACGCAAACAAACCAGAATTGTTACACCCTTCCAGTGCCTACATAATTATGCAAGGGAATGAGCAGTTTTGCATTTAATATTGCTTGAGATCTAAGAAGATTTCGTCGGTGTAATTATCCACGCTCTTTTTTCCCGTGCGAAGAACGGGTACCGCTGCTAGTTTGTAATAAACATGACATTGCGTTGTTGCCAACATTCACCGTCTCTCCCTGGTTAGAATGCCGCTCATCATTCATCATCATGACATGTTCTCGCTACGCAGTGATCGAAGAAGGCAAAATGCATGTTAATAAAACATGAAAGATAGTTATATCGGCAGTGAGACTTAATTTTCACCTCCCATGAAATTTAACATGTTTAAATTAATTTAATGTTTTCATTGTGTGAACATCCCGCGTTTAAATGTGATGCCAACAGAAAATTAGCATTCAATTTTCTTAAAGACCTTGACATTCGCAGCATGTAATTAAAGCCGAGACATTTAATTGCCTAATGAAAAGATAATTAATTAGCTAATATTAACGCTCACATCTTTTTTTGTGTTGGCACCATTGGGCGACCGTCACTTGTTCCGAATCCAAGATGGCGCCGATTGTTATTTTCTGAAACATTGAACTTCCAACACTTGCAAACAATGAATGACGTTTAATTAGACGTGTGATTACCCCGGGAGGAGTGCAGGTAACTAGGGTTTGATGTGCAGGGCATGCTCAGTGCAGGGAAGGAGGGCTCAGGTGTGAGGGTGGAAGGGCAGGCCTTTTGTTTCGAAGTGTGCGGCAGGCACATCCGAATGTTCCTCTTTGGCAGACCCTCCAAGGTTGGGACGTGGATTGAGGTCATTGGGTGACCTCCATGACCTCGTTGGGGGTCAAGGAGGAGGAGGAGGAGCTGGAGGAAGGAGAAGACCTCAAGGTGGAGGAGACGTGGAGGCTGCAGCTCAAGGAGGAGGCACCGGGATGCTTCGAAGGGGACGCCACACTCTTCGTAGAAGAAGGAATCAAAGAGGAGCCAGAGGAGGAGGAGGAGGAGATGGTGTTGGCCACGCCCAGTGCGGTCGAAGATGAAGAAGACCCATTAGCACTTGGCTCCGGAAAGATTAGTGCGGTACGTAATCTGCTGAAATTCCAATATAAATTTGTGCTAAACTTGATTCACATTTCAGATCGTGCAAGATACCGCTGAAGACGCAGCAGGAAAGGGCAGAACCAAGGAGGAAAGAAGCACTACAGGAAATCCACATGCATGCAGAATATGCGAGAAATTGTTTGGTACTCTGCATAAATTGGAAATTCATATGTTAACTCATCGTGACAAAAATCGCTGCCAAATTTGCCAGAAGAAATTGTGTAATGAAAGGAGCTTGGAAGTTCACATGCGAACTCATACGGGCGAGAGACCATTTACTTGTGACGTGTGCAAGAAGAAATATGTCAGTTCAAGTGGCTTGAAACTTCACATGCAAGTTCATTCAATGGTTAAACCATTCATTTGTGAGTTGTGCGAGAAAGTATTTCGCACAGCATGTGATTTGAATGCTCACATGCGAATTCATACGGGAGAGAGACTTCAATGTGAGCTTTGCCAGAAAAGATTTCTCGATTCAAAGTATTTGAAAACACACATGCTAATTCATACCGGCGAGAGACAATACACTTGTGATGTGTGCAAGAAAAATTTTAGTCAGTCATGCGCTTTGAAAACACACATGCGAACTCATACTCAAAAGAGACCATTCATTTGTGAGGTGTGCCAGAAAGGATTTAGGACTAAAAGCAATTTGCAAGATCACATGCGAACTCATACGGGAGAAAAGCCATTCATTTGTGATGTCTGCCAGAGAGGTTTTAGTCAGTCAAGCACTTTGAAACAGCATATGCGAATTCATAATGGATAGAAACTATACTGTGAGATGCATAAAGCTTACCATTGTATGGTGTTGTACTGTGTATAGCAGTTGCAATATTTGCATAATAGGAATGCATGTTGTGCAAATGTGGATCAAATTTTTTAAAGCGTACGCTGGGAGTGGAATGATTTTGTTCTTTCTTAGATGTAGTCTGAGTGTATTTTGTGGCACGAATCAGACATTTATTTTTTGAACATACTATAAGATGTCACCGATAAATATTTCATGCAAAATCCCCGTGGCCAGCTTACCTTGTGTTTTTACTCAACTGCTAATAATAATAAAAAAGCTCATTTATTTGTAATAAACTTTACGTTTCATTGTTTTCCAACATTTCTCCCCATTTTCATTGATGGTTGGTATGGAGAGTTGGGTTGTTTGGAACTTTTGTGCGAGTGTTTTGGAAGCAGTAGAGAGCGATTGTGGTGCACTTGATTCACTCCACAGTACGTGGTGATTAATGACGCATAAGTTGTGAAATCATTTCGCTCCGAAACGTGGCAGGATATGGTCAAAATAAAACGAGGGACTAATGGTGAGCCGCATCTCTCCACCACTGGTATCATGTTGGAGGTATGACATATGTCTGTTTGTATTTTCCAGATTACAATTTCATACCGAGGTGAATGAGGAAACCAGAGAAGCTGATGGTACTGCGGATGATTAAGCAAGAGAAGGTCTCAAGAGGGCAAGACCAAGGTGGCGATGAAGCATAGAAAAATTCACAGCGGAGTAAAACCAGAGTGTACGGAATGTGGCACAACCTTTCTAATGTCGTAATTGTTATTTAAATTATTATTATCCAACAATACATCTGGGTAACGGTGCGGTTACCCAGATTGTATTACATTGCCAACATCCACGGTGGACTCCTCTGAAATATTACCACGGAAGTGATTAACGTAATCTGATGAGTCGTATTTATTATGGACAACCGTCCTGTGGGACATGCAAAAACGCCAATTATCCACTATGCCAACCTGCTGCGGATGTCCCATCTAGACTACTGCATTCTCATTAGGCTACTCATCTTTCTGTTGGCATCTTTTCACTGTTGATTGCTACGGAGACATGGTGTTGTTCGGAATGTCTTCGTTATTGTTTGGAAGTGTGTGTGGTGTAGTTTCGAAGCAGTAGAAAGCGATTGTGGTGCACGAGAGCTGCTTGTGTCTCACACTCAAGAGTACGAAGGCGATGGAGGCTTGGGGATGGGACTGCGCCACAATTGCTGATAACGACAACAGGTACGGCTGGTTGTGTACTTACACCTAAGTCGTGAAATCATTTCCCTCCTAATCCTGACAGGCCATTATATATAAACAAGAGTCGCACCAGTGATATTATCCTCTAATGATACATGATGTGTCTGTTTGCATTTCCCACAGATGGCAAATTCATACCTCTGAGGTGAAAGAAGGAAGTGACGATACTGCAGAAGAGGCAACCATGATGATTAAGCAAGAGAGGCTCTCACCAGTGCAAGAGCAAGATGATTGTGAAGATGATGAGTTGGACATTGGAGAAGTGGAGGTGAAGACTGAAGAAGAAGAGGAAATGCTGGTGGATGCACCAAGAATCACCGAAGGAGTTGAAGATCCACTTGGCACACCTGCAATGTCCACACAGCCTTCTAGTAGTGGACCTAGGCCATTTAGTTGCAAGATTTGTTACAAGACATTCCCTCGTGACAGCGACATGATGAAGCATAGACAAATGCACCGTGGACTGAAGCCACTGGAGTGTCCGGATTGTGGCAAAACTTTCTCTTTCCACTCAGCCTTGGCGAGGCACCGTAGAATCCACACTGGGGAGAGGCCATTCAAATGTGGAGAGTGTGCCAAGTCTTTCACGCAAAAGATTGTGCTACTTGTACACAGGAGGACCCATACAGGAGAGAGGCCATACAAGTGTGAAGAGTGTGGCAAGTCGTTCATGTGGAAGGGTGACCTAGTTGTTCACAAGAGGATGCACACTGGTGAGAAGCCGTTTGCCTGTGAAATATGCAACATGCGGTTTTCATACTGCGCAAGTATTAAGAGACACATTGCCAACATCCACGGTGGACTCCTCTGAAATATTCCCGCAGAAGTCAAGGTGGCATTGAAGTAATCTGTCACTGTAACCGGCCTTCTGCAAGTTATAGTTTGAGCATGTCAGTCTGTTAATTTAATTCTTTGTATAAGTGTCCTCATTGCACTGTTACCTAGTTACATTGTTGGATAATAAAGAGTTCTGTGCTCGCAAATATTCCTTAAACTGGCATGGAATCCACTAAGTCACGACACATTTTAATATATAGTGTCAGATTGTATTATATTAGGAAGAAAAAAAAATAACTTGACTAGGTGCCGATTTTATAAGTCGTACTCTACGTAAAATAAATAAGTCCTTGACTTTTTATTTGGCTGTAACAGCAGGCTACGAATCTATGAGAAACTAGCCCGCAGTATTTACAAGGAGCCTGTGACTTCTCGTACATTAAATTAAACGTAACAGATAAAACTTTCAGCACAACAAGGTGTAGCATGGACCTAGCTTCAAACAAAACACTTAAAATAACGATAATCCTTCTCTATATACATATGGAAGATGCTTCCATTAAAAACCTTCACCTACTCGGGCAAACAATGCCGGGAATTAACACTAGGTCCAACACCTATGAGAAACATTGTTAACATTTTGAAGCAACGTGCGCTTCAACGGCACGTTAAATAAGTTAAATAATTGCACCATGACATGACTGTAGCAGATGACTAATTACATCTGAAGCGACTAGATTAAAACATGAACGAACATAACTGAACAAACATCGACCTAACTGAAGCCAGGTACCAACGTATGCGCTTGGTAGACGTTACTCTCTGCATCTTTGCGCAGGAAAACGATGTGTTCAGCCGGATCTGCTGCCATCATTGGAGGCTGCCTTTGAATCTTCGGCCATGAATTTCCTGATTGCGCCTTTCAACGATGAGAAGAAGACATCATGCTGCAAGAATACACTCGGTTAAATTAGGCTATTTTTAAGCCAAATTTAACTTCCAGACCTTGCTGGCTAGGTCCTCAATGGTGTTGATCCCAATCATATGCGGCTGCGACTCCCATCCGAGGCACGAGAAATTAGCCAGCGCAGTTTTAGCATCCTCGTAGATCCAGATCGCAATTGCGGCATCATCTTCAGTCACTTCGCTGCTGTACCGCAACTTCGCATGAGCAACGGCCATTCCGGTTCTACAAAAAATTGCGGTACATTATTCTGAGCTAAAGTAACGTTCCAGATGCATACTGGGTTACGCACATGGCAGCGCAAGCCGAGTCCGGTACGAAATTCTTGCTGAGCGCACCGCCGTTTTCATACCGGATTTTCCTGGTGGTCACGTAGTAATGGCGGATCATCATCTCGGCTTCGGGCGAGAACACGACCTTCCTGCCCGCACTCTCGTATATGAGCTGCCGGAATTCTACGACGCTCAGGTTGGCCCCTCTCGGAAGGTTCTTCTTGTCGCCATTAGTCGCACAGGCCAGAAAGTACGACGACTTAATTACGTCCAGCTCCTGACCAATCCTACTGGAGTCGTCTATGTAGAAGTGGAGTCCAAACATCCTGATGAATGTAAACGAGTGATTACAATCCATTATGAATTACTGTACAATTCGCATACCGCATGATGGGTTCCTTGGACTTGGGCACAAGTTCGCTGTACGCCCACAGCCCGCATGTGATATTGTACGAGCTTATTCCTCGTCCCATGCGATCCAGCTCACTGCAGGCCTTCGCCGCAACCGCCTGATTGTCCAGTACCGTGTAAATCGCATTCCTTGCATCCTTACGGAGACGGGATATTTCGCCAAGGTAGCACACGCCATTACCGGCCCGCAACATTGAGCCAGCCTCCGCACCCTGCTTCTTCGGCATTGCTCCAACCACCAGCGGCATGCTGATGGAATGTACAACTGACCTACATGTGACAAATGGTTTTGAGCGTCATTAAACGTCGTCGATTACATGGCGCTTACCTAGGGGCAATTTGAAGTGCCCAGCTCATAATGTCGTGCACAGTGTTTGAGTCAGATGCTTCGGCCAATATTGATATCGGATGCACACTGTTCGCTACGAGTCCCAGCAACAATGCAAGTTTGAGCTGGATGAATGTGGCCGGATGTGTCACCATGGGAGCTGCGGAGAAGGCCAAAGCCAGCGGAAACAGGCTATTGTGGTGGTCCTGTCGCAAGCAGTGGTAGAGTTCACCGGCTGGAGTATCTGGCAATGGAGGATGGCAGGCTGGAAACGGCGAGTAGGTCCTGATATGGACCACGCCGCAACACTCTAAGCATGTGACCCATTGGTTCTTTAGTGTCTTGTCGTTAATGTACACGGGATATCCCAGGATGTCGTAGTGTCCGCCGAGGGTCAGTCCTTTAACGAGGTCATCTGCGGATGGACCATAATTAGTAAAAAACCAGTGTTTCCGTACCAGAAAACGCACCTTTGAAGGAAACTTGGATTGTCTGAGTACGACTGATGTGTGCATTGTAGGGGGTGTGGTCGGGGACAACTGTGCCCATGACCTTTGTCCCCAGGATCTTCTGGGTGTAGTCTAGTTCAAGGAGCTGGCCGCACGTGGCGCACAGCAGCTGTTGCGGCTTGTCGGTCGGACAAGTGTCGAATATCCACTCGGATCGTCCAGGGCAAGCTTTATCGGGGCAATGGTACGATTCGCTCTGACTGCAATAAATTCATTCGATTAGATCCCCATCCGCATTTCAGACATGTAATTCTCACTTGTAGAGAACTGGGTTGGACATGGCCAACAGCAATCCGGAGCACTGGAACAGAATGGATTTTGGTTCCGAAGGCGACGTCAGGAGCTGTGAGAAGCGGTGGATCTCCGGCACCACTCCTGGGTGCGGATGGTGCGATATCCTCAGCGCAACCTGGACCCTGGCCGCTTCCAAGGCTCCCTTGGACACGTCCACTACCCACTCTCTGATGGCGGCCTCCACATACTTGGGTATGGTTATCAACTTCCAACCCAAATGCACTGCAACACATTCAAATAGGTATAGAAGAAGTCCATCAATTTTCATCAAATTATTTTCTTACGCATACACTCAGGTATATATAAGGGAAAGTTTGTTTGTTTGTCCATAGCAACAGGGCTACCATGGAAAACAGGCAGGTTCCGCTGAGGATTATGAAAATTATAGAAACCTGTTGGCGTGGTAACCAAACCTGGACAAACAAAGAAACAAGCAGGCTGACGGACAAACAAAAGAGCAAGAAAACAATCGGGGACAAAGAAACAAGCAAACAAATAATCTGGATAAACAAAACAAACAACCAGGAGAAACGACATAACATGGATAAACAACCCAACTGAACAAAACAAACAAACAACTGGGAGAAGCATAACCTGGATGAACAAACAGACAAACACAACCTGGATAAACAAACAGACAGCCTGGACAAGACAGCAAAGAAAACAATCAGGACAAAGAAACAAGCAAACAAACAACCTGGATAAACAAACAACCTGGATAAACAAACAACCTGGATAAACAAACATACAAACAAGTGCAACTTGGATAAAGAAACAGACAAACACAATCTTGATAAACAAACAAACACAATCTGGACACATAAACAAACAAACAAACAGCCTGATGCCTGGACAAAGAAGAGAGCAACAATAACAACCTGGATAAACAAACATACAAACAAGTGCAACTTGAATAAAGAAACAGACAAACACAATCGGGATAAACAAACAAACAAACACAACCTGGATAAACAAACAAACAGCCTGGATAAACGAACAAACTTATAGCCACGCTTTTATATAATTAAATATAGAGCTATAGATGAGATAGAGATACAGATAATATTAATTGTATGGAATAATTGTATGGTAATTGAAGCTGCGTACCTGTGTCGTTGAAGACTTGAAGCAAGTTGAACTTGACGACAAGTCTGAAGATGACGTTCGGCTGCAGCAGAAGCATTTCTCCCTGCATGCGAGGGACGTCTTCCTTCGACGACATGTAGTAGTGAAGCTCCTTCAGCCAGTCCATTACTGGTGCCTGAGTTTTACCTAGTGAATATATTTGCAAGTACTGTACAATTCATCAGTCATTACTTGTTATTATAATTATAATTATGGAACTTTGGTTGTCATAATATATTATGTGCATATACATATATGTGTGGAGAGAAACATTTTTTTTTGGGATGCAATCCGTACATTGCGTACTTTACATTACACATGCGTGTATACCTTACAATACTGAACTTGTAATAAACGTGATGGTGACCTGGGCTGACCTCCAGATGACCCGGAATGACCTGGAATGACCCTTAAAGCTTCAGCAGAAAGTTTCGAACGCCGGGTGAGGAGAAGTGCGCGCTGTGTCTGGCAACCCCACATTTTCATTTGGATTTTATTTGCACAATATTAATGTGCGCTAAAAATTTGCAGCCAATTAAATCAAACCATGTGCTCGGCAGAAATGTTTAATAATTAGGCTATTAAATATGCTTTAATTGCGATAATGATTTTCTGATCTGGTAATGCAGAAGTATTGATATTTTTTTCTTAAAGTAAATGCTAACTTGTTCTACTTACAGTTGTTTAAATTAATATCCTATTGTGTAGGGACAGTATTACATTAAAATGCGTATGAGCTAACCCTAGATTAGAACTGAAGTTTAATTAAATAAAAAAGTGCAGGTAATGAGCAGACACCCGAATGAGCCTTAATATATTTTCAATATTGACCGCTATCAGACATCTAGCGTTGTTACCACTCAATAATTTGGACTGTTTTAATTTATTTTAAGTGCTTTACATAGTTAAACGTCTTTATGTATTGTCAAAACATATTTAAGAGCAGTCACGTTCAATTAAAATTATCATATGAATCAGATTTCTAGTTAGTTGTCATACCCGCCGCTTGGAGTCGCCATATACCCACCTTTTCTTTCTATTATTGTCGAGATTGCACTAATTGCGGAGTCAATTACTTCGCTAATTATCGGTCATACACGTCAAGGTGCTTCTCGTTTGCAGACTTAATTGGAACGCCAACTGTCCCTGGAGCCCTGGAAAGTACACACCTGGCCAGTAACTAGTTTGTAACATTGTAAAGTATATACTGCTGTTTTCAGCTGTTCATTATTCATTCAACACTTTAATTGGTAATTAATTACTTAATTAATTAATTACGGATCACGTGTCACTGGTGAATATTGCGACAGTGGAAAAGTACAGCGTTTCAAAGTACTGCGGATAACCAAACCTTTACAAACAAACAAACTGGACAAACAAATGAACAACCGAACCACCGAAGGACAAACATCTGGACGAACAAACGTACAACAAACAAATGAACTAATTAAGACAAACAATTTGGGCAAACAAATTAACAATGGACAAACAAAGTTATCTGGACAAACAAACAAACGCATGACAAAACAAAGTGTCTGGACAAACAGACGTACGACAAACAAACGAAGGACAAACAAACGAAGGGCAAACAAAGAAAGTATCTGGACAAACAAACAAACGCAGGACAAAACAAAGTGTCTGGACAAACAAATTAACAAACAAAAGTATCTGGACAAACGTACGACCAACAAATAAACAAATGGAGGACAAACAAACAGAGTATCTGGAGAAACAAACAAACGCAGGACAACACAAAGTGTCTGGACAGATGCATGACAAACAAGTAAACAAACGAAGGACAAACAAAAAGAAAGTATCTGGACAAACAAACAAACGCAGGATAAAACAAAGTGTGTGGACAAACAAATTATCAAACGAAGGACAAACAAACTATCTGGACAAACAAACGTAAGACCAACAAATTGACAAATGAGGGACAAGCAAACAATATTTGGACGAACAAACTGGACAAGCGAGAAAACATTTTGCCTTTTAATAATAATAATAATAATAATAATAATAATAATAATAATAATAATAATAATAATATGAAACTGTAGAATGGTTATTTTGACCTTGCATTATGAATTTTTATTAATTAATTAATTGCAGACCAGATGCCGCTGGTGAATAGATCGACAGTGAAGTCTGAGGTTAAGGAAGAGGTGACACTAGACGACTCGGACGATGATGTTGTTGAAGTAGCGCAAGCCCCTGAAGCTTCAGACAATGCCGAAGACGATCCGGATGCTTCAGCCGCAGCTGAGAAGTCAAAGGGGCCGCACACTAGATCCACTTACAGTTGCGAATTTTGTAAGAAGTCGTTTCATGCCAAGCGGCAGATGTTACCGCACCTTAAGACCCATGGTGGGAAGCGGCCGTTCACTTGCACCGTTTGCAGCGAGTCCTTCACGTCTCGTACGGCACTGACTGATCATGCGGACGTGCATGTGGAGGAAAAGCCGTTTGCATGCGAATTCTGTGATAAGACATTTGCGCACAACTCCGAGTTAGTCAGACACCGCGCGACTCACAACGGGGATAAGCCATACACATGCAGGATTTGCAGCAAGTCGTTCGTTCAAAGCAGCGCGTTCGTCGCACACATACGTACTCACACGGGCGAGAAAAAGTACACTTGCAAGCGCTGTAACATGTCGTTCGCTAAGAGCTCCAACCTGGTCGTCCACGCGAAGTCACACTCAGGCGGGCTTCCTTACACATGCGAGTATTGCAACCGAGGATTCTCGTGGGAGCTACACTTGGTGCAGCACAGACGGACGCACACTGGTGAGCGGCCATACCCATGCGAAACCTGCGGGAAGTCCTTCACTCTCAAATGCCACTTGATTGAACACACACGAATACACACAGGCGAGAGGCCATACATTTGCGAATATTGCAACCGCTCGTTCGTCGTACGCTCCACTCTAAAGATGCACATAAAGCGGAAACACGCTGCCAAATAATGCATTTTTACACACATGTTGTCACGTGCACCCTTAAAATTACAGTTATTATTATATTATACTGGAAATCTTCACAGCAGTGGACTGTTTCCACAGTTTGATTCCCTGACCACCTGTTGCCATGACCACCTGTTGCCATGACCACCTGTTGCCATGACCACCTGTTGCCATGGTCAGACAAACAAACTGTGCGGCTTATATATGTAATGATGATAATCGAGCTTGATCTTCACGTGTGGCCTGCTTCCACTAACAACCGTTGCTATGGACGCCTGTTGCCATGGACATACAGACAAACTTTGCCTTTTATATATGCAATGATTGTGTTATATTATTAAAGAGCTCCATGAGGTGTTATTTTCATATGATAATGTGCAGTTGCAGTTACTCAGCGATATTTTTGCGACTAATGCTAGCAATTATATTTACATTGTCAATGGACATGTTTGTTAAATAAAATTATTTTTAAATGAGCATCGGGGGAATATTTCTGGGTGAAAGTGTAGAAACCGTCCGATTTATTGTTCTTACGCTCTTTTTTGTCCTCTTTGTGTGTTACATTGCGCCAGAGGCACAGTTCATTGCAATTTCGAGTTATCCTGACAAAGGTACAGCGCCATGCGAGTTGAAGAAGTCCTTGAATCGCTGTCGTACTTCCTCGGCTTCTGTAAGACCGTTTTGTCCTCTGGCTGGCGGGGTGATTGGAAGCATGGAATACGAGTGGTCATCTTGTCTCCATCTGAAATGATTTAAAAAGCGTAATTTCAACAAAAGAGAAGTTGAGGTGGCCTGATGCACATGATTATTTCTGGCCAAATTCATTGTGCACTTTTCTCGCATAAAATGTACACAAAAGGACAGCACTTTTAGGCGGCAAGAGGTACATTATACGTACATTCCCGGCGTAATGTGTCCGCTGCTTTCGTCTTCCTGGTCTGTTAGATTTTTTGGGCTGTACACATCTCTGGAGGTTGCTCTTGACCGCAACAGGTTGTGGAGGGTGCAGCAAGCACGGACGACAATCGTAGCCTGGGATGGCTGCAGTAGCATGGGATTCAGGAGAACACGGAATCTGTATGCGAGAACTCCGAAGGCGCTCTCTACGCACCGCGCCGCTCGTGAAAGCCTAACATTAATATATTTAATTACTCCGCAATAACCTTTGCATGAAACACACCTACCGGTAATTGAAAATCCTTTGCTCATAAGCCAGATTCCTCGTGGCGTACGGCTTCATAAGGTAAGGTTTGAGTGGGAAGGCGTCATCACCGACAAAAACATGAGGGATCTGCTGCGTCTCCCCAGGCAACGGCATGTGCCTCGGGAGATCAATCTTCCCCTCGGCCAATTCCCTACTCAATCTGCACTCGTCCCAAACCCCGCTTGTTCCAATGTCGACGTAGATAAACTTAAGGTCCGAATCTACAACCGCCATAAGGTCAATCCCTTGTGAGCCGGACAGTAACGGCTTTCTGAGAGTGATACGCTTCACGTCGATGGCGCCTAAGCACCTGGGGAAATTCCATTGTTCCCAAAATCCAAGAGCAACGTCTTCCCATGCTGACGGATTTCGGGGGAATTGAATGAGGCCAGCTAGGACCTCACTTAACACCAAGCATGTCTCGATAACAATGTACGAAATGGTCCTCTCCCCCAGCCGGAACACGCATGACAACTCTTTAAAGGTGGTTCCAGTGGCCAGATACTTGAGCGTAACTGCAAGCCGTTCCTCCGAGCATACAGCTTCACACATCAAACTTGTTTGCCGTGTCAGTCGTGATCTGGTCAGGTCGGCCAAGTAGTTGAACGTATCCATCCGTAGCCACTCGCTATTGGAAAAAAAAAGAAGAATCTAAATGAAGGGGGTTGTTGTCAAGTGCCTGGAACACGACTTACTTGTCCTGGAAGTGAAGTTCACGTATGTTGTTGTAAGTTCCTCTCTCGTGACGCCGTCGTTCCAAATCCCTGGTGGGTCCCCTACGTCGCCGACATTTCCGCACCTTTTCTACTACCGTGCATGCCATCGCGAAAAGCCCAAAGGCAGCCGTAGCAAGGAGCAAATCCTCGTCCATTTTATCTGAGTGGAACAGTCGCCATCTTGGATTATTTATTTATAAAAAAAAGGGTGCGTTGCTACCGATGTCTTAGAAAAACAGTTTTTTTTAAGGGTGCGTTCTGACTGGTGTTCTCTATTGGAATGCGCAGTGCTGGAAATAAATAATTATTTAAATGCCAATCAGATATTTAAATTCTGTGAATTTGTTAATGTTCAGCAATTATATAGACAACTAGCCGGATACCCGGCGTTGCTCGGGTTATGAAATACTTTTCCATAGGAGTGACTCATTGATTTGCAATAATTATGGCTATACAATGTTGGCATACCATGACATGGAGCATATTGCATGTGCATGAAGTCCAAACACCACACTGCGGATGTCAGATTGTAAGGTAATACACAATGCACCTCCAAAATCCAGCAAAAGTATGTAATGAAAAATTGAAGGTTGTGCAGTAAATGTAGAAGTAAATGTAGAATGTGTAGAAGCTCCAGCATGGCAGAGCTTACAATCTGATATCCAATGTGTGTTTTCTGGACTTGATGCACATGCAATATTTGGTATAGCCAATTACGTTCATAATTGCATAGATGAAGCGTGTTGTCTCGAAGCTTCAACACAATTTCCCTCTTATTACCATGCTCATCCTGACCACTCATGATCACAGCAGCCCCATTGCAAGAAGGTTGATTGAATCGACCACGATGCTCACCTTGTGGTCGCTTGTCTGCATCGATGACCAAGTCAAATTCGAGAGGAGGAGGACTCTCAAGTGCAAGCTTGACGCTTTTGACGTAAGTGTGAGTGGAATGGATCATCTCCTGAAGTTGCAGTGTGATGTGGAGGCGTGTGTCGTTTAAGTAGGTGCAACTGTATTCCGCCTGCTGTTGCATGTTTCCCACGAAGTAAAGTTGCAGAAACCGCGGACTGTGATTTTCTGAAGGAAGGAGTGATCCCATGCGAAGGTAAATTTGCCCTTGCACTTTGAATGTAGGCATGAAGCCCCCTTGTCTAACAACGTTGGCCCCAAAAGATGTCATCTGGAAGGCCAAATTGTAATTTCTGATGGTATTCAGGAAATGTTTTGAATCAGACGATGTACTGTACCTGAGAGAAGCATTTTAAGTAGCTGTGGAGGCTCAGCCAGTCTAGAGGAAGGCTAACCTTTCCAATGGAGCAACAGATCGATTTTGTTTCACCCTTCCACTTCTTTGCCTGACAATGGTGGCATACCTCTGACATAGATCCAATTGCAACAACACCGACAGAAGAATTATTGTCAATGTCTGCTGAGTAGTGGAAAGCGGCATGTAGGAGGTGGGTTGAAGAAAATGGAGCTAATCTCCGACTGATGGCCGCTGTTTCTCATAGAGTGGAGACATGATTGGTGTTCTTCCTCAGTCTCTTGATTGGTCCCTCACCCTTAGCCGAACTCTGCGTGTGTACAATGTGCTTCTGCCAATGCTGCTATGTTTTTAGGCCCATGTTAAAGTCGGTGGGGTGTTGAGAATCTGGAGGTCCAAACGTTAGAAAGTGAAAAAACAAACAAATGCAAAGAAGATTGAAAACTGCATGACACAAACCTACGTAGACCACATTATGGCACACCTTATACACCTTATACCTTTATACCACACCTTAAACACGTTAAACCACATCCCATAACGACTTCTGAATATACACTGAGAATGTGGAGGTCCAAAATTTACAAAGAGGGAAAAAACAAATAAAAACAAAACGATTGAAAACTACACGACACAGAACGTAACACAGTTCGGAACAGGAGAATTCCGACAAAAAGCACATGACACAGTATACGTAGAGGAAAAGGTAATGCAGGAAAAGTACGCCAAGAAAATTCCGACAGGCTCCCTGAAGAAACAACCCAAAACCGCTATTCTTACATACAGCGCATTTGTATACCACCAGCTCGAACCCTGGGCCTGCCCCGAGGCCGTAGCTGGACCGTGCCACCGTGTTGAAATGAGATACCAGCATAGCAATATATGGAACTCTTTGAATATTATGAACAAAACGTGACCATCACCCAATCACACCAGTAGTCTCGTAACCAAGGCAACAGTGTGTAATAAATTCTAAATTGGAACAATAAAGTATGCACCCAATGTGAGTGCAAAAGCACTGACCAAAGTACAGCCACCACGTAGAAATGTAATGACACTGAGGGGCTGGAGGAGGTGGTGGCAGGGGGGGGAGGGAGGAATGGAGAGAGAGAGAGAGGGAGGGAGGGAGGGACATGGTTTCCAGGGCAACTAAACAGCATTATTAGAACACAGGGGGCCAACGTCCAAAGTCCTTTTCGCCTCCTGTGGCCAAGGATGACCTCGGAGGTCAATTCCAATGTGCCTATGTTATTCCCGGTAAAAAACTACCCCTGGTGATACCCCTGGGGCATATGTGGAGGCCTCCGTATGGATCTGTTTAGGTGACAGACAGACAGACAGATATAGGTCTTGAAATATGTATTAGATAAGTGCATGACATATATATGAACATGTCACACTTTCATAGTTATACGACTTTTTTTTGGCGCAAGTCAACCAAAAGCTAAGTAATTACAATCAGATTTGATAATTTTTTATACAGGCGGCGTTATTTAAATGCGTTTCATTTGCGAGTGTAAGTACTTCAATTGATCTGTATAATGTAGGCTGTGTGGAATGCGAATACCTTTCTAATTTTTTTCAAAATTTGATATGTTCAGGTCCGGATAGATCTGAAAGTTGTTGTGTTGGTCACATGATTTTTTTTTTCTCCAACAATTGTTCTCTTATAATACAGAGCGCTTACAATTATAATTAACATGTTCAAAAAATTTAAAATCCGGCCCATGTGAATGTCCTGATGTAATTTTTTTTATGGGTGTTGCGGTATTATGTCAGACTATTGTTACTGAAAGTGGCTGTTCAGCTTAGGTAATTTTTATCTCCAAGTTTGAACATTTACAGAGGATTTATTGAAAGCACTGCCAATTATTAGAAGCAATTACATTCTGAATTTTATCAAAATATTGATGCCAATGTTGCTGTAGCATTTATCGATGGCAGCGACATACTGCAGTGGGCGGTGTGTATGTACTCCCCAACGAGGTAGGCCAGCTTGTGGGCGTACTGGCAGGGGGCAGGCACGCGGATGGTGCCACTCCAGTTGAAGTACAGGTGGCACATCTTGTGGGTAAGACGCTGCACCTTGTCCGGCTCCAGATTTAGCGTGTCGAAGATGATGGAGTAGCTGGTGGGCGAGACCGTCCCCTGCCGCACCGTCTGGGAGATCAGGTAGAAGTCATACCTCTCCGGAAGAGTGATGATGTCGTCCACAATGGTCCCAGGGCTGGGGTTCCCCTGCTTGGGCGGTCCCTCACCAACACCATCACGGTACAAAATTATGTGCGACGGTAGCTTGCCATTCGTCTCCTTGTACTTGTGCAAGGCCTGCACCATGTTGGTGGCGATGAAGTTGGACAGCTCCTCCTCATGGCGATGTATGGCCACGGTGCTGAAGTAGCGGGTGTACACAGGATTCATGGAGGCCACCAGTGCCCCCACCGACGTCCCCTTCTGCGCTGTGTTGTGGCCCCAAATTACTGACCTGTATGGAGTTTTTTATTTATTTTTTACCTCAAAGTCCAAGAATTTGGTCTCCGAGTGGCGGTGACAATGGCAATGGTGACAGGAGTCAGAGCGAGACTTACCCTTAAAACTAAACATGACAATTGCATATGGCAACAGCAATGGCGCCAGACAGGAGTCAGAGCGAGAGTTCCTCTTGAACCAAAACTAAACATGCGTTACATGCAGGAGGGAGTCAGTTGGGAGACACAGTGGCCTATTGCTACGGGCCAGCCAAGCGGGAGGTCCGGAGGTTCTGTCCCCCACCCCGATCACCTCAGCTTGGTCGGGTATTTTGCCGCTTTTCACCCGCCGTGTCAGGGCAGAATCGCACTCCCTTCTCTGTCCAGCGCCTGCAGAAAAGGTCTGGTATTAAAAGAGAGTCAGAAATGACTCGGACGAGCACCCTCCCTTGGGAGACTCCCTCCGCCCCCACCTCAAGAACAACAACGCATCCTTGTAATTTGAAGGGGGAACTCCACATATGAACTAAATTCCTACAAATCCANACCCCCCCCCCCCCCCCTCTCTCTGGATTTAAATCCATGCACGCCATGCCATTGTTATAAAACCTTCCAAGGAGCCAAATTCTTACTTGGCAGACTCCATACAGCTTATTTCAAGGAGCCAAATGCGGAGTTTTTGATATAATAATGGGTTTGGACGACCGCTCCCACACATGCTGGAACTCCATCCCCTGTGGTCTAGTTATTTAGGAACCAATCCCGGAATTCTCCTGGGGGGACCATGGGAAAACCACAGAAAACCACGGTTAGGATTGTCCGCACTTTTGTAGTAGTCCACATAGCAGTATATGATTGTGCATTATTGTGTGTGGTGCATTTTGTGTTTTTTTCCACGAATTATGATTACACACTATATAAGCAATTGCATCATCTTAATTAATGGTATAATCTAAAGTACTAGGTGATTAACTGATTCCTTTATAATTCAAGCTGGTATTACCTGAGCGTGTTGAATATTAGGGCCTCAGGTAATGGTGTTTTTTTTTTCTGAGACTTCTATAATTCAGTCTGATCAAATTAATTACCTGAAACTACTCATCATCAACTGGAAGTCCTTCCGGCATGGACTGGTCCCAACAATGGGCATGAAAAGGCTGCTCTTCAGCTGCCTATTAATAACAATGGCATTTAGGACATTTTTGCAGATGAGCAGATCTGCCTGCCAGCCACTCGAATGCGGTCTAGATCTGTCCCCCCC
>KZ538465.1:35051-50516 GCA_000934665.2 Catajapyx aquilonaris | reverse complement strand
CCTGTCTTCCCCCCTCCCCCCCCCCCCCAGATGTCAGGTCATACCCACTAATTACCAGTAATTATTTATTTACAATTACTTTTGGAGCTGCAGGTTGCCTTCAGCAGATAGCCCTTCAGCAGTCGACAAGAAGCGGAGGAGATCACTCCGGTACTGTAGGTCATAACTTGCGGTTCAATCGCAGTCGTTTACTTGTCGTTTATTGTTTACAGAAATGTCTATGCTGAACGTGAAGGTTGAGGAGGACACTTGGCAGGTTCAGGTGAAGACGGAAGAGGAGGAGGAGGAGGAGATGCTGGTGGCTGCGCCGGATGCGGCTGACGATGCTCATGATCCGCTTGAACTTGGCTTGCATCAGACGGTTAAGCTCCATGTGTGTGAGACATGTGGGAAGTCGTTCTCCCGCAACAATGTGTTGGTCCTGCACCGGCGGGTACACACCGGGGAGAAGCCGTACGATTGCGGTGTGTGCAGCATGGCGTTTAGCAACAGGAGTAACTTAGAACGGCATTCAAAGACACACTCGGATGCTCCGACATACGTGTGCGAGACTTGTGGCGAATCGTATCGTACTAGGCATGACCTGGCTTTGCACAGGACAGTTCACAGCATGGAGAAGCTCCATCCCTGCAAGTTTTGCGGCAAGCTCTTCACGACGGCCGGACAGGTTACAATTCACATCAGGACGCACACGGGCGAGCGGCCGTTCTCGTGCAAACATTGCGGGAAGTCCTTCGTGACCAAATCTGCACTAGTGCGACACAGAAGCAAATTACATTCAAAGAAGCAGGCCAAAGCATTATTGGTTTAGTATCAAAATTGGTTGAATTTTCGTCCCACTGCTAGTTCACTGCTAACTTAGCAGTGCCATTGTTGGCACTTGTTATAGTGGTGCTAGTATAACAAGCAGTGGGACGAAAATTCAACCCGTTGAGCTCGTGAACACCAAGATGATCATATTTATGTATTTGTGCCCCCATCTTCATTATACTACCTCATTACTGAGAATAATGAGCTTGAAAAATTAACAGCATTAAATGTCGCCCCACTTATACTATATGATTCACGATTCCTATGTACAGTTAAATTGAATGTACGCAATCTTCTCTGCATATAAAAAAGGCGAAAAGTTCGTCTGTCATTTTATGCTCATTTCGTATACCCATTTCATGCTCAAATAAGTGTCAATTTAATGCACTCATTTTACACTCATTTTATCTCTCATATGTCAATTTTATACACATTTGATATTACAATCCCATTTCGATCCATTGATTGTTAATTTATTTTATTACAATTTCATTTCGATCAATTGATTGTTAATTATTATTTTATTACAATTTCATTTCGATCGATTGATTGTTAATTATTATTTTATTACAATTTCATTTCGATCAATTGATTGTTAATTTATTTTATTACGATTTCATTTTGATCAATTGATTTTCATTAATTTATTTTATTAGCAGGATAGCAGTAGGCTATTTCACCTGTCATTGTTCATTGTTTTGTTTAGTAGATTTATTACATTTCATTATTATTTAAAACATCACGTATATTTTCCATAATATCCCACGTATTATATTTAATGCTATTGTTTTATTATACACATATCATCCTTCTATTTAATGTTGACTTGTTTTATTTTCATTTACTGCTGATTTCTAATTTTTGAATAATAAATTATTATTTTCATTTGATCAGTTTCATTTTATCACTCCGTAACTATATAATTTTTGTTTATTATTATTATTATTATTATTATTATTATTATTATTATTATTATTAGTATTAGTATTATTGTCATCATCATCGCCATCATTATTTATTATTAATAATAAATAATTATTCTTAACTGATACCAATAAGCGCGTGGCTTATAACAAATAATAATAATAATAATAATAACAACAACAACAACAATAATAATAACAACAACAACAACAACAACAACAACAACAACAATAATAATAATAATAATAATAATAATAAATAATGATTAGGTCACGTGACAGCAGGCCCTGCAATGGGCATATTCAGATTAATTCTACCTTTGCTCACTATAATTAGTAGGGCGCCACCTACCCTCTCTTTGAATCGAAGGGGGGGGGGGGCGTCGTCGGCTGCTCTTTTTTTTTTTTCTCTCCAAATTTTTCACATGTCCAGACATATTTCGTATATTTTCCAGCTGGATTTGTCCAGCCTGGAAGGGTCTGGAGACGACCCCCGGACGCCTGGAGCCACAAACAACATGGGGTAACCGCCCAATTGCAGGACTTCAAAAGGGGTCTTTCCCTTATCAAAGCGTAGGAGGATCCACCTGTTGCTGCAGCTGCAATCATCATGATGGAAAGTACTGAAGGTATTACTTAGAAGAGGCTACCAACTCGTAAGTAGATAGCGCATTGTCACTTAAAAGCCTCCTCTTTCAGACGACATGTCAAATCTGATGCTAGTCAAGGGAGAAGTCGAGGAGTTCGACTTCATTGTTCTGGATGAGCCGTGGCCGCTGCAGTACAAACAGGAAGGTCGTCCCAGTCCCATCGTTCAGGGGGAGCTGGAGGAGTACGAAGCTGTGCTTAAAGCGACTGAATCCGCCACCGAAGTACAAGACGCCGGTAGTTCCGACCCACCGGCTGTATACGACGAGTCATTAACGCATGTCGTATCGACATCGCCCATCCAGCAGGATAACCGGCTGAAAATATACGCCGCAAACAATGCATTTGCATGCAGCCGATGCACCCAGTCGTTCAGCTCAGCAGAGAAGCTCAGGGTGCACATGGCCGAACACGAAGAGTATCCGTACATGTGCAAAGAGTGTGGCGTGCAATTCACGCAAATGAGCAGCATACTGGAGCACATGAAGACTGCTCATAAGGACGAGAAGCCGTACAGGTGCCGCACTTGCGACAATCACTTCGCGTCCGTACGTAGCTTGAATCATCACACTAAATCGATTCATGATAAGGAGAGTCGCTTCCAGTGCGAGTTTTGCGGCAAGTCCTTCTTCTCCAGGTACGTGCTGGCCGGGCATGTGCTGAAGCACACGGGGGAGAAGCCGCACCAATGCGAGACCTGCAGCAAATGCTTCAGTTCACGTAAGAATCTGAAAGGTCACATTATGAGCTGGCACAGCAAGGAGAGGCCTTGCAAATGCGACATTTGCGATAAGTCGTTTATCCATCCGTACAAGTTGAAGCGGCACATGAAAGTACATGCTGTCGACTAATTGACAATAAGAATGAAGAGGGGGAAACAAATTTATTTATGTCCATATATTTATGTATGTTGCATTTTTGTAAATGTGTTCATGTTGTTAAGCCGTTTTCACGTTACGAGAAATTAACAATAAGACTGTGTAACTACCTGGACCATATTGTTCGTGAGGATTTAAAGAAGAAGAAAAAAAGGCTCAATTGACTTTCCATCCATACAATCTAATCGCATTTGCAGAACTATTTTATGTAAGTACTTGATGCCCAGAAGGTAACAAGCAGGGTACATTTTAATGTCACAATCCAATGTTCGATGTAAAGCCAAACTCTAATTGTGATTATGTGCCAGTAAGACAGTGTTTTACTCGTGTACGAATGGTACGTTGTAATCTGTTGAACGTGAAACTTCCCGTCACATTAAATTTGACCATAAATTTATTCATTGTCGTTTTCATTGATTTTTTCAGGAAATTCCAGTCTGTCCTCATTAATTGTTTTATATTGAATCTAGCAAATAATATAATTATGTAAGTAGTTACACATTAAACTGCGTAAATAGTTCCATAAAAATTTCATTCATATTTTGTTTAATTAAGGCACAAATGGATACAAATATTATTCCAAATTAAGTGCGACTCTACATCCTTGCTTACGTGTGGGTTTTCTTGTGACGAATTAAGGAAGTATGATGAGCAAACTTCCCCTGGCATATGTCGCAACAATACGGCTTCTCACCAGTGTGAGTCCTCAAATGTTCAACCAATCGAGATTTGTGCTCATACAATTTGCCACAATGGTAGCAAGAGTGGAATCCTCTTTTTCCAGTGTGAATTTGCATGTGATACTTCAATTCTGCGGGTAGAGTAAAGCATTTTTTGCACACTTGACACGAATGCTGCTTCTTGCCAGTGTGGATCATCTTGTGGTTCTTCCACCCCCTCTTCTCACTAAACTTCCTATCGCACACTTCACAAGAGTAAGGAGCTACACCAAGATGGACAGCCTGATAATGCAATTTCATGGAGTGGTTTCTCGTAAATCGCTTATCGCAAGCAGTGCAACAGTAACACTTTTCACGACTTCCGTGAACAATTTTATGTCTGTGGAATGACCCCCTGTTTTGAGTCTTATATGAGCACAGATCACACCGATGCCACTTCTGTCCCGGCATCTCCTTTCCTTTCACCATTTCCAAAGCACCTGACGTCCCACAATTCTGAGCAGAGAAGCCATCAGTGTCCTTCCGACTCTCTCTTTCAGTTGGCTGCATAAGTTGCTTGCACTACAAAGAATTCAAAAGTAATGCAGTTTTATATTGATTTCAAGTTGTCGTGATTAACACCAAGAGAAACATACCTTCCTTTGTGTCCTTTGGTTTTTTCCCCGACTTGAGCCACAGCCAGGATCGTCAGCTGACGGAGAATATGGGGCATGTTCAACGCTGGAGTCATTCACACGCAATGTCAGGTCACCTATTTCCTCCTTTTCTGTTTCATCAACCTGCAATATTCAATATGACTAATCAATAAATTCCTGCTCTTGTTCTCACCAGTGCTACTTAAATCACTTACAGCAAACTGCTTTCCTATCTTTACTATCTTACGATGGTCAAGTATCGAAGGGTATGCTTATGTCACCACCATACTGTGCAAATCAAATAATGACCATACCTGGCTCAGTAACTCACTCTCCATACCCATCTCCTGCTTCAGTGTTCCCTCATGGAGCAGGTACGATCCTTGAATCCCACAGGAATGAACTTCTCCAATGACCGGAAGATCAGTTGAGGTTGCTTCTGAATCGACATTGCCGATGACAAGGGCTTCAATTTTGCTGATGTTTTTGGCTGTATCTGCTTCCAAGTCTATGTTCCAGCTCCCCTGAAAAATACTCTTAATTTATTTTGTCAACTCTCTCATTGGTCTGATTGGTCCAAAACCAAAACTAAAACCAAAACCGTCGAAGGCCTGTGTGAATGGGCCTTAACAGCACATGATCTTGTCCTCACCTGCTCTTGTTCCCAGTCCTCTTCCTCCACTTTTATTTCCTTTTTAGGGTTATACGCAGGCATTGACTCGCTGCCTGCGTCTCCAGGGTTGACAGAAACAGACTCGGTGGGAAGGGACTGGCCTGAAGCATCTTCTGGAATGCAAGACGCATTGTCATCCGATCCACACGCCCTTGTTCCTCCTTCATGCGTACCTTCCCTTCCACGCTTCTCCTTCTTCTTCATCCACCCTTCCACCCTCCCGATGGCCTCCTGGCACCAGTCCATTCGTGACATCAATCCTTCCAGAAGCCTCCTGTTGCCTAGAGACACTTCCATCAGAGACTCCAGGGTGACTGGAGACATGGCTTGTGCTCCTCTAGGAGTCCTCAGATGATGGTCCAGACGATTCTGAACCAGAATCGAGTTGAAAAAAGGAAGGCAGGACACCAAAGGAGGCGGAAATGAAAGGAAATGCTTCAGAGGAACATACTTTTTCTTAAAGGAAAGAGACGGTCGCCATCTTGGATTAGGTTGAGGGCGTGTTCCTATCGCCGTTTTGGAAGAACAGTCGAGCAGCCGTGGGAATGCGCCATTATTAGTTCCAACATCTCCCGCTTCTCCCCTTGTCTTCATCCAGCGCCACCTACCCTCTCTATAGACAGATCTAGTCCTGATGAGGCATTGTTGGTCTCAATAATCCAGCAAGTACTTCCCTAATTATCCGGTAATTACAGTAATTATCCTGCCTAATTACAATGTGCATGTGTAGGCCATGTAATTACGAACACTTAACCCCTAGGAGCCATGATGGAAGTCAAAGAAGAGGTGAAGGAAGAGGAGGAGGAAGAGTTTGTCGTGTCTGAAGATTGGATGCTTCAGCTTCAGGAGCAGACTTCAGCATACTGTTTGGAAGACGCATCGTTTCAGATGAGAGAAGACGTGAAGACTGAAGCATCGGAGGAGGCCGTTGGATTCACGCCCGAAGGACTGGTGAAGCTGGAGCAGCAAACGGTTCGAGTCGCGGCGCCGGACGACTTGGTGTGCGATCCCCTTGATATAACACCGGGAAGCTCAGGCATATCGCTCTACATCACAGTCTTCACATGCAAATATTGCCTATCGAACGGCCAGATCCATCCTGATGAGAAGTCGGCGGACATCTGCGATAATCAGGCCGTGAATGCAGCTGAAAAGTCACACACGTGCAGGGCATGCGGAAAGTCATATCCGCTCAAAGACGGGGTCGAGACGAAGGTTGCGTTAGGTAACAACTCGGGGTTTAAACCCAAGCAGATTTACCAATGCAAAATGTGTTACAAGTCGTATCAGTTGCTTCAGCATCTGAAGTTGCATATGGATCGTCATCACAAGGCGAAATCCTTCCTTTGCATCACTTGTCGCAAGGTTTTTCAGAATCCGAAGGAGTTGACGGAACATTCGTGGACATCGGGATGTCCGTTCCAGTGCCATTTTTGCGATTCGTCGTGCTCTAGGTACGATCTGCTAAAGCGTCACATGGTTCGAGAGCACGAGATTAAAGTTCTGTACAAATGCAAAATGTGCATGAACGTCGTCGGATCGCAACATGATCTGAACACGCACATGAAAAGGTGTAAGCAAAATGTCACTGAAACTTGAACTCATTTCTGCGGATAAAAAGTTTGCGCTTGGCTGAAAAATTAAACTACTTGTACGTAACATTTCTCCATAGCAAACACCATTGTAATTAAAATAGCAGGAAAAATGTGGCGTAAATAATGACATATTTATCATGAACTGTATTTGTTGTTATTTATGTTCATGTATTTCATTCTTTTTTTTTTCAACTGATAACAAGATTCAATGTACATCAATCTGAAATACAAATTGTTGAAGATTCCAGATAATTACGCTCCAATAATTTACGTACACAAATTATCTTTTTTATCTTGATCCATTTACCATAACAATTTTAGGTACATTTTCTTCTTCTTACGTAACAAGTGTGGGATACATGTTGGTAAGTGCGGCGCAAACTTTGACAATATCGTCAGCCTCCGAGGCTTGTACCAACGGCGTTTGAAGTATCCGGAATGTCTTCAGTCGGCCAATTGCTCTTTGCATGTCCGCTCGGACTTCGTTTGCCGACAATTGCGCTTTCCCTGTAGGGAACGCCGGAACGACCAATCTTCCTCCGTACGCGCCCACGTCTTTAACGTTAAATCCTTGACCTGCTAGCACAACATCACCGTGCGTTAACTTTGGCAAAAAATTAGTCAAAACTTTGTCGGACACTATTCCGCTCCAGCACTTCGATACATAAGAAATGCATCCGGTCGGTGATACGCATACCAGAACATTACGCGTTTGGTGTTTGCAGTTGGCTTTTACGTGAAATTCAAGAGAGTCAACAATCCCCATAGCAGTCGGATAGAGCTTCTTTAACACACTCGGCAGATTCCGTCTGACCTCTTGTCTTTCAGGCCACAAAATCAGTTGCGTCATATGAATATGTAACACTTGAAGCCACATGCTGAACACATCCGACACAGTGGAGGCAGACACTTGGAATCTTAGCGCCAAATCGTTGTTGAGCAGACCCAGCTTTAGCTTCATCAGCGTCAGTAGCATCTGATCTGCTTTCGTCAGGCTGCAGAAGGAGTTGGGAACTGCGGATTCCACCCAATGAAGCAGCCAGAGGAATAGCTTGTAACTGTGAATCCCGGTTAAGAACCTGGTCCTCTTATCATTGTCTGCGATTTTGTCCGAACCCCACCGAGCGTTCCGAAGTTCTTCTTTCAGGTCGTGAACTTCCTTCCGGAGGGATTGCACCTCTGAAAGCAGCATCTTGTTCTCACGTACGAGAGATGGCATGGGATCATCTTCACAGCTTGGCAAGGGATCATCTTCACGGCAGGATTCAACAGCCTCTTCTTCTTCTTCTGGCTCGATGCTGTTATAGTTGTGCTCATCAGCAACTGGCTTCCGTTGTTGCTTCTTGGCTCGTGTGGAGCGGACCAGTCTCTTCGCAGGACGTTCCTTTCTCTTCTTCGTAACGCAAGGGAAGATGTGGGGTACGTAATCCGGATGCTTTCTCTCCCAATATCTGGCAGGTCGGCCTGAAAACAAATTAGGAAAGTCATTATGCTCAGTCTTGTGACCCTGCCAGGCACGGTATGTCGCCCTGCATGATCTTTTTAGTGAATTGAGAGCACCAGGAAGCTGCGGGTGCTGATTGTTGGTTTTGTATCCGCTACAGTTATTGCCGGTAATGCGTCGCTGCATGCCAAAACGAACGTTATCGTGGCTTTGTCATGCCTGAAACGAACGTTATCGTGGCTTAATCATACCTAGAAGAATTAGGCATGGTTAGTCCCTGATAACATTAGTTTCAGGCCAAAACGAACGTTATTGTGGCATTACCATGACTAAAACTTTTATGCATGGTAATAAAGCCACGATAACGTTCGTCTTAGGCTAAAACGAATGTTATTGCGGCTTTACCATCCATACACTAACGTTAATGTGGCTTTGCCATGCCTAAAACGAACGTTATATATTGTAGCTTTACCATAACTGAAGGAGATCGTTATTGTGGCTTTGCCATGCCTAAAACCAGCATTATCCTGGCTTTACCATGGCCAATTTTATTAGTCATGGCAAAGCCACGATAACGTTCGTTTTAGGCTCAAACGAACGTTATTGTGGCTTATTTGCCATGCCTGAAACGAACGCTATTGTGGTTTTACCATGTAGTCTAAACCGAACATGCCGAAATTGACCGTTTGTTGGTGCCCCATGCCCACTACTACACCAACGAACGTTACTGTGGCTTTGCCATGTGATGACGTACCTTGTGCAAAGTGAGCTCCGCAGAGGCGATGGTTCTTGGTGGGCTCCCATTCCTGCCCGTCCCTCCCCACCCTCCCGACGGCCGCCAGCCACCGGGCCCTCCTCTCCGCCTCCTGCCCCTGGTGCGGGAAGCGGAAGAATCCGACGGGCGCCTCCTTCACGAAGTGATTGTTGCAGCCGCGAGCAACACACGTGATGACCATTGTTGTTCGTTGTTGTGGTCGTGGCCAGAAGGTATATTGTTGCGGCTTCAATTTGGCCAACCAAGATGGCCGCCGAGCGACATGTGACGTCGACACGGCAGCCGTTCGAACGCGACCATGACGTCACGACAGCCGCTGGAACACGCCCCCCAGCGTGCTTCCCCTCCTGGCCGCTTGGAGGCCACACCTACCCACTCTATACTTCTTCGCTCTTTCTTTTTTTCGCAATCACACTGTAGGTGCTTGTTGCCACTACTTTGCGAGACCCCCTGTGCCGCCCTTCCAGTGTGTGCGTCTCTCTCTGGGAGTGTCACCATGGAGACGCGTCTGAGACGACGGCGGGGGACAAAAGGCGGCAGCCCACGCAAGGCCATCAGGTGAGAGGGAGAGAGACGCAGCCATCAGGATGAGGGGTTGGGGTGGGGGGATTATATATATTGGAAGGGCGCAATAAAATTGATTGACCTATTTTCGGTCTTTTGACAGGTTGATTCATGGGCGTCACTGCTGCTGGAGGAGGAAGATGGAGGTGCTGGTGATGGCTCCAGGATGAATGAAGAAGCAGCTAGGCCTGGAGAGCTGCCGCTGGAATAAGGGAGTCCTGGCGGAGAGTCACCATATCTGAGAGGGAGGAAAATAAGGCTCACAGGACAATAAGAGGAGGTGGTTACCACAATGACCGCTTTTGGTAAATTGTGTGCACAATAATATTACCCAACACTTGCATAAATAAGTACATACAATAATACATGAAATACATTCAGAATACATAAGTAATACAGGAAATACATTCAGGATACATAAGTAATACATGAAATACATTCAGAATACATAAGTAATACATGTAATGAAATACATTCAGGATACATAAGGAATACAGGAAATACATTCAGGATACATAAGTAATACATGAAATACATTCAGAATACATAAGTAATACATGAAATACATTCAGAATACCTAAGTAATACATGAAATACATTCTGAATACATAAGTAATACATGAAATACATTCAGAATACATAAGTAATACATTCAGAATATGTAAGTAAAACATGAAATACATTCAGAATACATAAGTAATTCATTATATACTTTAACAATACATAAGACATTCAATACATTAACAATGCATAAGACATTCAATACATTAACAATGCATAAGACATTCTATACCTTAACAATGCATAAGACATTCAATACATTAACAATGCATAAGACATTCAATACGAACTACATAAACAATACATGAATAATACACAAATTACACAAACAATACATACACAATGCATGAATAATACACAAAGTACACAAACCATACATAAATAATGCATTAGCAGTACATTAATAATACATTAGCAATACATTAATAACACATAACGTACATTAATAACACATAACATACATTAATAATGCATAAGATTAGATTAGCAGTACATTAATAATAATACATAATGCATTAATTAATTAATACACATGACTTTGCAGGGAGAGTTCAGGAGCAAAGAGAAGACTAAGAGGAACCAACAATATATTGTTAGGTAAATTTGCATAATTGATGTACACTTTCATTGCACTTACATGTCTTTATTTGTTGATATTTAGCGACCATGGCTCAAGTTAAGATTGAAGAGGAGGAGCCGATTCTGGGGGAAGATACTTCGGAGGGTACGGATCAGGCGGATCCTCTGGCGCTGGAAGATCCTGCTGCGAAGATCAAGCTTGAAGAAGATGATGAAGACGAGGAAGAGATGGTGGTCGAACCAGCCAAAACCAAAGATAGAGACCCACTTGCCAAAAAGGCTCGTAGGCGTTTTGAATGCTATCATTGCTCTAAAAGGTACAAGCGCAAAAGGAGCCTGGTAGAACACATGAAGTTTCATACGGGCGAGGAGCTTCACACTTGCAAATATTGCAACAAGTCATTTCAGAACCACTTCCGGCTAAAAATGCATGTTCGCATCCACACCAAGGTCAAGCCTTTCAAATGTGCAAAATGCAAGAAGCGGTTTTCTCAGCTGTGCACGTTGAAACGTCACAAGAGAACTGCTCACACTGGGGAGATCCCGTTTAAGTGTAAGGTTTGCAGCAGAGCGTATGGTCATCCGGAACAATTGGCCAATCACATTAAGAGCGAGCATATGAATGCGGGACCCTTCACTTGCGAGCATTGTCCAAAAACTTACGTGAACGAAGTAAGCTTCCGGAGGCACATAAAGCTTCACAAGGACAAGTGTCTGCGGTGTGAGTATTGCGACAAGCCATTTTCATGCCAAAGTATTCTCGACGAGCACGTTCGAAGTCATACCGGGGAAAAGCTACATAAATGCAAAACTTGCCGCAAGTCATTTGTTGAAAAAAGCTCATTAACCAGACACCTGAAGACTCACACTGGGGAAAAGCCTTACACATGCGCTGTCTGCAACAAGTCTTTTTCCGTCAAATACAATTTGCGCGCACACTTGAAAATACACTACAGAGACAATAAGCTAAACGCTGTAGAAGAGTCAGACAATGGTGAAAAGTCACACACTGGAAAGTTACGTACTGGACGAAAGTCGCATGCTAGTAAAAAGTCATCACACTTGAGAAAGTCTCACACTGGAAAGTCACACTCTGGAAAAAAGTCACATACTAGCCAAAAGTCACATATTGGAGAGTCAGGTTCTGGAGAAAAGTCACACACTGGAAAAAAATGACATGCTGGATAAAAGTCATGTACTGGAGAACAGTCACATAATAGGAAAAAGTCATCACATACTGGAGAAAAGTCACATTCTAGCAAAAATTCAAGTACTGGAGAAAAGTCACATTCTAACAAAAAGTCATGTACTGGAGAAAAGTCACATTCTAATAAAAAGTCATGTACTGGAGAAAAGTCATTCTAATAAAAAGTCATGTACTGGAGAAAAGTCACATTCTAGCAAAAATTCACGTACTGGAGAAAAGTCACATTCTAACAAAAATTCACGTACTGGAGATAAGTCACATTCTAGCAAAAAGTCATGTACTGGAGAAAAGTCATTCTAGCAAAAAGTCATCACGTACTGGAGAAAAGCCACACTAGAGAAGTCGTGCAAAAAAAAAAGCAGCACAACTGTGTAGTGTGCACGAGTCATATTCTGGACAACAATATTAAGGCAATCGCACGATAACTCATCGCGACGCAAAGGGTAATTAATTTAAGATTGATAGACGCGTAAAAAGAAATTAATAGTTCTTCCGTCCAGTTGCACTTACACTATCAATTGTGCGTGATATGATGCTTGCTTTTAGGATAAATATTATTAATTCTGAATAAGTGTAAGTGAAAGGTGCTCTGGATTGTGATGCGGCTAACATATCTGTTTTGTCATTCTTAGTTAATTAGAAATGGGATGCCAGAGATGGTTGCCAACATGCGCTACTCGTGACCGGATATTCTTTCTTATTTTACGTCCTGTAAACTTTGGTCCTTTAAATCACTTGAGAAAAATAGTCGTTTGTGTTTGTGATCTTAAATGTTTCAATACTAGTCATCGTTTAGCAGTCGTCAACCAGTGGTCCGCAGAACTTCCAAGAGTTCTCTGGGTTTGTTCCAAGAGTTTTTTGCGAATGTATTTTTGTGTAATGTATGTCTTGTCATAAATGGACATTCATCGGACTGTAAATGTTGTCATATGTACTTGTCCCTTATCTATATTTGAAGAAAAAAAACAACAACTACAATTTCTTTGGGAAACCGAGCCAAAAAATTTGTGTACTCAATGTGTAGCTACAATATTATTCAATGTTACACCCTGTACTGCAAGTTCTTACGTTGCATAGATGCGTTTGTCCAAAATAGCAGAGGGTAATTATGGTTCTGAAACGACAATAACTGTTAGTCACGTGAAGTATGTTGTGTTTGACCGTTATATGTAAATTGATTCATTGTAATTGTCCGTAACAATGACGAGGAGAACAAATTTAATGTATGTTTGTCAAACGTGCCGTGAATAAATATTTTGACGTTCTGATTTTCTCATGTTAAATAAGGTTAAGCCGAATTAATTAGGTAATCGTTAATAAAACACATCACAATTTGCACATTTTTTATTGCTCTCGTACGTAATTTTAGCTCGTGTTCAATCACAATAAATGATGACAATTTCTACTTAAACGACAGCGTTTAAACTAATTCTAATATTCCACCTGTACCCGGTATTACAAATTGTAATCCGCTCAATTAAGCACCTTATACATACAAATCGTGGACATCATTGTTGCAATTGTTACAGTCGTGATAACTAGAGAGTGTTGCTCTTATCGCAGGCAATTATCGTCAGAGACACATGAATTAAGTACGTAATGTGGTTATAAAAAGTATACTTGTAGGTAATTATTGTACGTTTCGGTGAAGTGTTGCATTGTCGTGTTAAATGACATGTCCGATATCCTGCCCGACACGTCCCGCATGCACATGTTTCACGTGATGTTCCAACTCGTATTTAGTCACAAATGCTTTTCTGCAAATGACGCATGGAAACGGCCTGAGTCCCGTGTGTCTTCTTAGGTGAACCTCCAAGTTCGCCGAGGTGAAAAACGACTTGTGGCAAAACTCGCATGTCGGCAACCCTTCTTTCGTATGCGCACTTCTGACATGCAGCTTCAACTGATCTGTCGTACAAAACGACTTGCCGCATTCTTTACACGCAAACGGCTTCTCGCCCGTGTGTGTCCGCACATGCATTACCAATTCGGTCGATGTCGTAAACGCTTTCTGACAAAACTTGCAGATGTACGGCCGCTCCAACGTGTGCGTGCATCGCGTGTGAGTCAGCAACTGGCTGGACGACCTGTACGATCTGTCGCAAAAGTCGCACTGGTACGGCTTCTCCCCTGTATGCACCCGCATATGCCGCTTCAAGCTTCCCTTTTGCGGAAATGACTTATCGCACTGTTGGCACACGAACGGCTTTTCACCCGTATGCGTCCGAAGGTGCGCTTGCAAATGGCTGTTGCTCATGAACGTCTTGTTGCAGTACTTGCATACGTTAATGCCCACGCCCGTGTGCGACCTTGTATGAAACCGCAATCCCGGTTCGGTCATAAAGCGCTTCGGACAGCGTTCGCATCCAAACGGGGCTTCATCTGCTGAGTACGTAACACGAAGCGGATCTTGCGCATCGTCCGCCGTTAGTTCAACCGTCGCTTCTTCTGGGTCATCCTGCAGCATATCTTCAATTTCTTCCTTCACATTCAGTGACATTACCTGGAAATTAAACAAATGTTAGTGCGTCGTACGTACGGTACACACATTATCATTATTTCTTAATGTTTTCTTATACTCCTTTGCAACGATGTCTGTAGTGCCTTCTTCAGCAACCTGGAAGCACAGCTGAAGAGCAAACTGAAAAATGTCTGAAGAAAATGGGCCGTACAAGAAGTTAGTGCAGTGTTTTAAACCACGTGACCCAGTTCACTAAGTTCGGGCCTAGTGCGGACTTAGTGCGATCATGCTAAAGCGGTGCACTAACGCAAAACTTAGTGAAGGGGACCCAATATTGCAAAGATGTTAGCCCAGGTTACCAAGACAGGTAGCGACTAGTGGACTAGTGGTGGCCAACATATGAACTAAGCAAAACCACATTCGGATGGCTGCTAAGATGTGGTTCAGATGGCTGCATATTTAGGTTTGTTTATTTTTTATTTTTTTCAATCCAAATCATTATGAAGGGCAATCCAGGCATGGATGACCAGAGCAGGAAGCCTAGGGCGCCCAACTTCACTGACAGGGAGAAGGACCTGCTGGTGGAGGTGATCAGCACGAGGTACGGCCAAGTGGTTGAGTCGAAGAGGACGGATGCGGTGTCCAACAGGAGGAAGGAGGAGGGCTGGAGGATGGTTGCGGACCAGTTCAACCTGGAGTCCGTCCAGCCTAGGTCTGAGCCGCAGCTGAAGGCTTGCTACGACAACCTGAAGAAGCGGACTAAGAAGAAGGCGTGCCAAGGGGAGGCGCTGAGCACCACGGAGGAGAAGGTCATGCGGTTGTTGATGGGGCAGCGGGTCACCCCGTGCGACGGTGGGTATCAGTTTGTACCGCAGTTTGTCTCGTTACTGATCAGTTATTTCCGCAGGTGACAACTCCGCCTTTCATGACGACGGACAAGGAAGCGACTTTGCATTCGTTCCGGTTCAGGAGGTACGACGCATTGCTGACGTCTAACGAGCGAACCTCATTAAGTTAATGTTGCAGGAGAAG
>KZ538465.1:0-35032 GCA_000934665.2 Catajapyx aquilonaris | reverse complement strand
GGGGGGGGGGGAATGGATCAATAGCGCAATATTTTTTCCATCCCAATTCCTAATTATACATATAATTATATTTAATAATATACCATTTAAGTAATTTACATAATAATTAAAGTAATTCAATTAAAATAAGTTGTAACGATTAAAAATTAATTAAATTCAGATATGAAATGAGAAATTAATTTATTGAATATGTTATAACAATTAAAAACTGATTGATTAAAACAAGTTATAAATATTGAAAATTAATTCACTTAGGATATGAAATAAACAGTCAATTAAAATAAATTATACAGATTGAAAATTAATTAGATGAAGATATTTAATTAAAAATTAAGTAAATGAAGATATGAAATTAAAAATTAATTAAATGATGAAATTAAAATTAAGTAAATGAAAATATGAAATTAAAAATTAATTAAATGATATGAAATTAAAAATTAATCAAAATTATACAAATTGAAAATTAAAATTGATCATACAATTTGAAAATTAATTGAAATTAATTATAGGCCTACAATTTGAAAATTAATTGAAATTAATTATAGGCCTACAATTTGAAAATTAATTAAAATTAATTATACAATTTGAAAATCAATTAAAATTAATTATACAAATTGAAAATTAATTAAAATTTTAACTAATAGGGTGTCTTGCAATGTCTGAAGACGTCGCCTGAAACCCTGAAAAATTTATTTTGACTTGAACTTCATGTACGTAGCATTTGTTGTTCACTGGTACGCAATGAAAGAGCTCTATGTACGCATTACGTGCATGACGCACGTCTTAACGGCAGTACTATTTGCAGAAGACTGAGGAGTCTGAAATGGACAAAGAGAGCTCAGACGAGGAGATGCTGGAGCAGGTGGAGGCGACGCTGTCTTCCGAACAGGACACAAGTCGCACCACGGAAGCCAAGCTGGATCTCAGAAGACCTGTACTGAAAAAGACGCTTGCAGAAAAGATGGAAGCAGCATCGAGCAGCATAATCGACTCTGCGGTTTCAAAGAAGAAGTATTACGACTTCAAGCTCACGGCTGCCAAAGAGGAGCATCGGCTCAAGATGAAAATGATCCAAGCTAAAATCGACTATTACAAAAACGGAGCAAAATAATACGGTAGGGACAACAATGTACATAAATATTACGACATGTTTCGAATGGTTTATTTTATTTCATCATGGTCCAGGTACATCCTTTTTTGTTGTTGTTGTATGAGATCAACCTTTTTTTTCGTGTGTGTGTGTGTTGCTTCTTTGAAATACTGTGTTTGGCCACACTTACACCTCCGAAAATAATTGTTTAACAAAAATATGCGATTTGTTCGGGAGGGTTTCACAAGTGCTGCGTGTAACGAACGGAAAACTCAAAAATCCGTAAAAAGATAAATTGTTGAGCCCCGTAAGTGACACTTTTTTTTTAGAACGATTCTTGGAACGTGTGGAAAAATATATATGCCCCTTTTTTATTTAAAAAAAAAAAATCTCTCGTTCTCTTTCCAATCGCCTGAAAACTGGAAGTATTTCGCTTAAAACAAAAACTGCAACATGTCCAGAAAACGTCATGCAAAACATTCTTCGCAAGTACAACAGGTCATACGACACTAACCTACTTACAGGAAGTCGGAAAAAAAAAGGTGACATCAATATCGTTACAAGTTAAAAAGAAAAAAACATTTGCTTGAGCCGTGATAATTAAATAGTACGCCTCAAACTCGGTGCATTCAACTTCCGAATGTCCTTTGCAATCATTTAAAAAAACAAACAATTTGAAGTGCTAATTCTATCGGAACTTTAGGAATAAGTTGGCGACAAAAATCGGCGAGTCTTCTTACTCGTCCTCGTGAAGAGGGACCACAAACTTTGGTCCGAATGGGCTGACGTACCTGACTCCAAGTTTTCTGAAGAGTCCGGCCGGTACGCCCAGATTGTACAGGTAAACCTTACCGTTTTCTTCGCCGTGTGGTAGTGGAAGTAATGGTACCAGCGAGTATTTGACCTCCAGTTCGGTTCCTTGCTGCGGCGGATCCAGAGCCAGCAGCGGTGCTCTGCATGCGTTGGCCCAACACATGGCGCTTCGGTACCACGGCTGGCAGCGATGCTGCTGTCCGAGCTCGTGTTCTTCCAATGCGGATATTATAATATCAACTGCTGTCAGGCTCAGCTCGTTCGTTTGGGTCACGACAATTTGGTCAGTCAATCTGCGAAAAGTACAGGTCAAATATGTCTTGATTAACATAACGGCGACGTACCTGTACAGCTGCAACTCGGTCGAAATATCCAGCGGAAGTCCTGCAACATGTGGGAGGAACACCTCGACTTGTACTCCATGCGATGCGAGTCGACGAGCGCAGTTTAGTCCCATTGTACCGTGCGGCGCGTGCGGTCCGCAGAGTACGACCACCCTCGGACGCTGGTGGCAGTTGGCAGGATTCAGCCGGTGGCCACCGCCCAACAGTTGCAGGCTCATTTCGGCTGCGGCATGTCCCATCACTTCAACTTGACGCTCGCGGGACAGGCCATACCGCTCGGCTTCTTGAAGAACGCGCTGGCGAAGCTCAAGCGTAATTGACGGTACGACCAAGCCTGAATCTGCAACATCACATGTTGTAACAAACTCCGACAATTTTACATCAGCGCCACTAACCAGTGACGTACTCCTTTCCGCCATGCTGCGGGACGTCAATCTGTCTGTACACTGCCGGAGCAGCCTCGATAATGTTCTCGTCGTGTCGAAACTTGCTTCTCTGCCCGCAGCCTTGTACCGACTGGTGGTGATTGTAATGCGGAGTGCTCGGTGCGTGACGGACAACGTCAGGCCTCTGGGACGCTGTAATCTCATCGAATATGGCCTAGAAAAGTCGGGATCACAATGAGCACTTATGTGCGAGCGATTTGATCAGTGACATGAAGCGTGTATTCGCTGCACATCGTCGATCAAATCCCTCGCATGTAATAGATATATTGACAGATAAGCAATTGAAAATGTTCAACTGACCCGCTTGTCGAATAGAGCGAGATTCTTTTCAAAGTCAAACTCCTGCTCCCGGATCTGGTCCACCTGAATGCCAAAGCAGGCTTCGTCTTTCTCGTTCCATTTGGTGCGTATCCGATCCTTCTTGTTCGGAGTTCGGTTCAAGTCTGAATCTGCAATCAAGATCATCTGTAAGTACCGGCCGCACATAATTACCGTATTTGACGGCAATATAATAATAATGGATACCCCATGTTTTGGGCCTCTTAGGGGATCATCTTTTGAATATCCGACTTTAATCATTTGCCTGTAATGTGATGGATTTTGATAGTGGGAGGAAACGGGAGAACCCCGAGAAAACCCACGCGAACACGGAGAGAACCCATTGAAACTCTATCCACATAAGTATCCTCCGTCCGACCCGGGGATCGAACTCGGGACCTTAGAGGTGGAAGGCTGCGTCGCCCGTGTCGATTTGACGGCAATATATCAGCAGATCATATCCAGCGTACTTTTTGAGCAATTTTTTGGAAGAAAATATGACATAAAAAATACGGTAAACTTTTGTGGCTAGCAGCGTAATAACTGACTTGAATGGTTCCTGGTCCTGCCATCTTCAGCGTTTGCCTTCCGAGGTGATGGGAACTGCTGATGCTGGCCAGAATTAGCCGTGTTGTAGCTCTCGCTGACACTTCGGACTGCAGCTGCTGGCCTCCTCTTGGATGAGGACTGAGGGGTCGGCTGATTAGCAGAGGAAGAAGGCTGCTGCGGGGCTGGAGCATCGCTTGGGGACTGAACTATCGACAACTCTACGATGTCTCGGGCCCTGAAAGTTTTATATCACAATAATTAAACACCAATAGGCTAATTATACAATGAGTAAATTATAGCACAATTGAAATCAATAATTGGCAAATGACAATTATTATTAATTCTCACCTGATGGTGAGTTCCGGGAAGGGAAGAGCGTTCCTGGTGACGTCCACAAGCGAAATGGTCTGCCCCACCGGATCCACCGTGGCCACCTTCCCCTGGAAGGCTCCCAGCTCGTCCCCGCAGTCCGCCCACACCACGCACCCTATGAACTGGCTCACCCCGACCGACATCTTCCCTAAAACCAACTAGGAAAAAAAAACCTTCTTCTGAAAATCTACGAAAGAGACGCCATCTTGGCCGTTCCTTTTCTCTGGGGGCCGAATGACGCACAGCAGCTGACAAGTCGCAGCTGAAAAAACTAGCCGCTCCTTTCCTCGAAAAGCAGCTATCTTATAACTAATATGTAGCCATTTAGCGATTTAAAAATAAAAAATTTATCTTCATTAATTGTTGTTGTTAATTAATAGTGAATAAATTGCACGTATACTAAATTTTTGGAGAAAAACATTTAATCTTTATTTTCTCATCATTTGTGCTGCACTCTAGGTGAAAATTTCTCTCGCACGTACATTTTTTCCCGCACTCTTCTCTCTTTCTTTACAAAGTTTATGACCTGCATATTTTTTGTAGAGTAAAAAATTTTTTACTACATAACAAGTTTTTTTTTTTGGGGGGGGGGGGNGGAAAAAAAAAAAAACATCAGAGAAACTGCATCCGTTTTGGGGAGAGAGAGAGAGAGAAAAAAAATTATAAATATTGTCCATGCCCACCTCCCAATTAATATTTCCGGGTTTTTTTATTTTTATGCCTTTGAAACTAATTGAGCGAAGCATATATTTTTTTTTGTCCAAATCGGGTTTAGCACTTGAGTAATTAAAGGGGAGGGCACGTTGATGGAATATCATTTAACATTAGGGGGGGGGATGCAACTTAAGGCTAACTCTCCTTGAAAACCCGATGTCCCATATATTGTAATGTGATTATTATTATTATTATTTAAATCGCTTCATATATTATATTCTCAATATATGCTAGTAGAAATTCCTCCAGAAGCAGCACCCGAGGGCTTGAAAATAGAAGTTACATGAAATCCTCGTACTCGTTGTACGTGCTTCCATCCAAATCTCCAGCAAGAAACTGCAAAGAGAAAAAAAATAATATATGTTAGCCAAAAATTCCAAGTGACGCGTCACAGCATCAATTTTCCTGAGTCATACATTTAATTACACAATAGAGCTTGAAATATATTTTAATTATGTAATGCAGCGAGAAATATTAATTGCACTATGAAATATGCCTCTAAAAATATTAATTACAGAATGTAGCTAGAAATATTAATTACGGAATGCAGCTAGAAATATTAATTATTACATAATTTAGCTAGAAATGTTAATTATTACAGAATGTAGCTAGAAATGTTAATTATTACACAATGTAGCCAAAAATATTAATTATTACATAATGTAGCCAGAAATATTAATTACTACTGAATGCAGCTAGAAATATTAATAATTACAGAATGTAGCCAAAAATATTAATTATTAGTTTTATTACATAATGTAGCCAGGAATATTAATTATTACATAATGTAGCTAGAAATATTAATTATTACTGAATGCAGCTAGAAATATTAATTATTACAGAATGTAGCCAAAAATATTAATTATTACATAATGTAGCCAGGAATATTAATTATTACATAATGTAGCTAGAAATATTAATTATTACAGAATGTAGCCAAAAACATTAATTACTACATAATGTGTCTAGAAATATTAATTATTACTGAATGCAGCTAGAAATATTAATTATTACAGAATGTAGCCAAAAATATTAATTATTACATAATGTAGCCAGAAATATATTTTCATTGCACAATGCAGCTAGAATTCTATTTAATTTTTGCCAATGTCAAGATCACAGGAAAGCAAACAGACAACTGGTTACAGGTTTTTATCTCCTGGAATTCCAGACAAATCTTTTCATGGCCAGTCATCTCCCCAACTTTTTGCCGGCAATAGTACCTCGCAAACATGGCAATACTGACCGTTTGTCCCTCTACGTGCAGCTTGGCCTTGGCCTTTCCAGGCTTCTGACCCTTCTTCTGGAACTGCTTCTCCGATTTGCTCTTTTCTTGTTGAAGACTCTCCACGGTCATTTTGAGACGCTTCAATCTCACCGATGGCACTGGCGGAAAAGCACATGAAATTATGCAACACTGTAGCTTATTAATCAGCATTTGACAAGACGGACTCACATGTGATGCATAGGTCGCTGACAAGCTCCTCGACAAAGTCACCGTAGAGATCGTGCGACTCGCTCTTCTGAACCTTCTCGACCAGCAGCCGCCGCAACTCATCAAAATCCCCTTTAGTATCAGGAACCAGGGATTCGATTTGACCTGTGCTGGACACTGGAGATGACAAACCTGCAATAAATTAAATAAAATTAAGTTTGCAGGCTGGACAACAATTATCTTCATCCGACTCACCTGAACAATGAAGTGTCAAAAAAATATAGTCTTCCAACTTAAAATTAAAATTGTTGCGAAAAATGCGCCGCCAACTTTACAATTCGTACTGATCATCCGACCGCGAATTAAAATTGCTGGTTAACGCTATGAATAATTTTACTCCACGCATAAGCCGTACGGTTAATGCAAGCCAACAATTGCTCCATTGTAACCAGAGTAAAGTTAACATTCCCCAAATTAGCAAGCCCAGATTAAGGAAGAAAATGTACGCCAACAAGATAAAATGTGTACTTGGCCATACTTCTGTAAAATACGTAATGATCATACTTGGCCGTACTTGTTAAAAATACTTAATGATCACATTTGGCCGCCTTGTTAAAAATACGTAATGATCATACTTGGCCGTACGTGTTAAAAATACGTAATGTGATCATACTTGGCCGTACTTGCTAAAAATACGTAATGTGATCATACTTGGCCATCTTGTTTAAAATGCGTGATAATGTGCTCATATTTGGCCGTACTTGTTAAAAATACGTAATGATCATATTTGGCCGTACTTGTTTAAAATACGGAACGATCATACTTGGCCGTCTTGTTAAAAATACGTAATGTGATCATACTTGGCCGTACTTGCTAAAAATACGTAATGTGATCATACTTGGCCGTACTTGCTAAAAATACGTAATGTGATCATACTTGGCCATCTTGTTTAAAATGCATGATAATGTGCTCATATTTGGCCGTACATGGTTAAAATGCGTAATGTGATACTTGTTTAAAATGCATAATCAGATCATATTTGGCCGTACTTGCGGAAAATGCGTGAAGTGATGATCATACTTGGCCGCACTTGTAGAAATACAATGCATGCAGTTTAAGGTCAACACTCAATAAATTTATACCCAATTTTTATGGGGTCACCGTTTATTTTTAAGGGGGGTTGAACCTTTTTTTTTTAAATGTATAAATGCGACGCTGCGTTTGCAGCATATAATTCCAGTCCTGGAGTTTACAACATGCGATCTGATTGGAGGAAAAGAGAGGTTTTCGAGGGGGCGGGAGGGGGGGAAGCAGTTGCGGACTTCTCTCTCTCTCTCCTACACACCCGTCCAATGAATCTGCGCTCATGACCATGCAAATGGGGAACTGTGAAGATCAGGTTTCACGGCAAGGAGTCTCCCTCAACCTGCAGGTGACAAATTTTCATGGGAGTGTCAGGCAGATCGCAGGTTATAATCACAAGGAGAGGATCAAATATATTGCAAAAAAAAAAGGACCATTTAAAATTATTCCAAAAATTAATTTCCCAAGCAAGAAATCAACAGTTGCTACTATTAGCGACTTCACTTGTTAGTAGTAGTGTCGAAAAGCTTCAACTACGAACGTAAATCGACTATGGTCCTGATAAATTTCATCTGCATGCATTTGTTCAAAGTAGTGTGTTAAAACACAATTTCAAAAAAAAAATATCGGTCCTCATTTTTTTTTCTATGTACATTGGAGATGCATATTTACCGAAAGTTTCCTTGGCTAGGGCTAAGTCCGACTCTTCTTGAAGTTGCTGTCTCTTAAGCTTCTCCGCATATTGTTCCTCGGGAGTCAACTTCTTGACAGCTTGCTGCTGCTCCTCCTCCTCACGAAGCTTTTCCGCTTCTTCCCGTTCTTTCCGCTACACAAGTTTGATCAAACGAAGAAACAAATTTAAAAACTCGCTGAAGTAGCTTCAGAAATATTCTCTACGTACAATATAAATTCATACTTGTTGATAAAATTATTGATATCAGCTTTTTTTTTTTTGCAATGAGCAATTACTTGTAATTGTATCGATTACAATGAACTGTTTCGCTTAATATGATCACCTCTCTTTCCGCAATTTTCTTTCTCTTCTCGTTCTTCTGTTTCACTTCAACCGCTTTAATCCCGTCTGCCGTCTTGGGAGGGCCGTCTTTTTTACTGCCCTCTTCTGATCCTTCCTCTTCCTCGTCGTCTTCCCAATTATCCTGAAGGTAAAGAAGGGGGAACGTCAGATATGCCTGTTAACCCAAAAAGTGCAGGGCTCTGAATGAAAAAAAAATGACCTTGACATCTTCCTCCTCGTCCTCTCCTACCCATTTGTCAACTATGGGTATACCAGGCACGACCGGCTTCGGCTCAAAGTCCTCCGCATCTGAAATCAATAGCCTCATTAATGGGGTAAACCGATGCCAAAAGGTACTACAGTAGACTATATTTGCCTCCGCCAAATGTCAAGGACCCAAAAGTACCCGCTCAATTTGCAATAGCAATTAGTACAATGACGAGGCCTTCAGAAATCCGCACTATTCGCAACCCTGTTCTCGGTTACGTCCGCTACTCTCCTACAGTAATTGGCTCGTCGCAAGCGTGAAAGGCGCCGAATACGCAGACAGCTTCCCCCAATAATTCGCAGCCACACTCATTACCGCCCGACTGCGCTTCATCCTAACACAGCAGACAATCTTACAATTACGTATAAGAGAAATTTTGTTTGTTTGCACATGGCAACGGTGCATGCCAACAGTACATGGTTTGCACATGGCAACAGTACAATGCAAGGGCACATGGTAATGGCAATAGTGCAAGGTTTGTACGTAGCCACAGTAATGTCAATGGTCCATGGCAACGGTATACATGGGAACAGTACTTGGTAAGGGCGCATGGCAAAGTTACATTGCAACAGCATGTGGCAAAGGTGCATGGTAACAGCACGATGCAACAGCGCATGGCAACGTTACATTGCCAATGCAATCCAAAGCAATGTGCTGTTGCCATGTATTTGGCAATGGTACATTGCAACAGTACCTGGATTAATAATTGGAACGGAGGGGCTGTAGGCACGGCAAGTCCTGAATTCCTTAAAGGTTAGCTACGGTACACTGCAACAGTACATGGCCAACGGTACACTGTAACGGCGCATGGCAACGGTACATTGTAACGACACATGCCAACAGACATTGCAACAGTAAATTGTCATGGTCCATGGCAACTGTACTTGGTAAAGACACATGCCAACGGTACATTGTAACGTTGCATGGCAACGGTACATTGTAATGACACATGCCAACAGTAAATTGTAATGGTCCATGGCAACGGTACTTGGTAAAGACATGCCAACAGACATTGCAACAGTCCGTGGCAATGGCATACATTGTAATGACACATGCCAACAGTAAATTGTAATGGTCCATGGCAACGGTACTTGGTAAAGACATGCCAACAGTACATTGCAATGGTGAATGGCAACGGTACATTGTAATGACACATGCCAACAGGCCATTGCAATGGTGCATGGCAAACGCGTTCCCGCGGCATGAGGCCATGTAAACATGCTGTGCGAAGGAGAGGCGATGCTGCGAGTACGTAATGAACGCTACGGAGTTAAAATAAAGAAGCGAAGGGCAATCTCCTTTCGGAATATTCGGAGCAATACTGTTCCGTCAAATTCAATGCGGCTAAAACCAGTGTTCTTTGGACGTTCTTTGGGGTCTCTTGATAATTTTAATTAAATGAGTCGTGTCCCTCCTTCCCCAGATGGAACTCTCTCTCTCTCTCTCTCTCTCCTTTGGCGCCCACCCCTCCCAGGGTAAGACTGTGCCCTTGGTTCAATTTCCTTTCTAGTTGGTTATGTGGTGCTGCTCCCCCCATATGGTGCAGAAGACCCGACAAAAAAGGGAAAAGTGCGCGAGGCCGTGGCCCCCTCCACGCCGCCTGGATTTGCTCACCCCACTCGTCGTCCGCCATGTTTCGTGGAATCACAACTTGTGTGGCTGGAAAAGTGGAATGGAACGTCGCTTCTGTCGGTCGGGTCTGTCTCGGGTGCTGTTCGGGTTGTTCCGGAGGAGGCAGGAGGGGGAAAGTAGGCGTAATTAGTAATTACAATTGTGAAATTACTGGGTTTACTTCGGACATGTTGATGCTCTCTAACTGCGCGGATCTGGTCCGTGATTGGTTGGAGCTCCAAGATGGAGGCGAAACTCCCGGCCGTGATTGGTGCTTGGATGATGTATCCAACAGTTTGTGGAATTCCGGATTCAAAATGGCGGTCAATTACACCTTGGGCAACCCTGTTATATCTCATTGGAGTTTATACCACGTGACCGCCAGGTGCAAGTGTGGCGTGGGCGTCGCGTGACGTCACCATAATTTTCCCACCACTTTTTTTAAAATACATTTTTTTTGTAATAATAATTTACATTAAAATTATATTAAAATGGCTGTTCTAGTCCACCGAATTTGTGGGACATGCAGCACAGGAGCTCTAAATAACAACAACAACAAGCAACAAGCAAAATTAAAGTCTTAGGAGTAACATAATGACGACAACAGCAACGACCACGACAACAACAACAACCAAAATTAAATAGTAGTAGTTACAATAACGACAACAACAACAACAGCAGCAACGACCACGACAACAACAACCAAAATTAAATAGTAGTAGTAGAAGTAGTAACAATAACAATAATTATTATAACGACGACTGGACGACACAGCAACAGGAACGACCACGACAACAACAACAACCAAAATTCAATTGTAGTAGTAACAATAACGACAACAACAGCAACGACCACGACAACAACCAAAATTAAATAGTATTAGTAGAAGTAGTAACAATTACAATTATAACGACGGCACAGCAACAGGAACGACCACGACAACAACAACCAAAATTAAATAGTAGTGTAGTAGTAGAAGTAGTAACAATAACAATTATAACGACGACACAGCATCAGGAACGACAACAACAACGACAACAACTAACAAAATTCAATTGTAGTAGTAGTAATAGTAGTAGTAACAAAAACGACAACAACAACAACGACGACCACGACAACAACAACCAAAATTAAATAGTAGTAGTAGTAGTAGTAACAATAAGAATTATAACGACGACACAGCAACAGCAACGACCACGACAACAACAACAATAACAATAACAGAAGCAGCTTCATTTCAAAGGGAGTAAGAAGAACTCCATATTTCGGAGGAATGTGTGATTACAAACAATTAATATATTTAATTGCAATAAAAATTACAATAAAAAATACTGTGGCAGGTCTAAATAATTATCATGCACATGTCATTTCTGCATAAAATTTGGCAAGCAATATTTAATTGCTAAATGCGGCATGTATGTTAGCAAGTGACTTGCAGTAAGTGCAATTAAAATAAATGGAGGCGCTTAGAGGAACATTATTGTTTCCGCGGTGATAATTACACTGTCTATGATATTATGTCATGTTTATAATATTCATTCAATTGGCAATTCTGGCAGAATGTAACCAAGGCCATTATGTTTTATTCATTGTCATATTGTGCAGTCGGTTGAAGGCGAAGGATCTCGCTGCGTGTTCAGCATGTCGAAAGTACGGACGCAAACGTCGAGCTGGCTGAAGTTCGTGGAGACGGTGGACCAGTTCACGGACACCTCGCTGGACTACGATGCGGACTGGCACTGCGACGATGGTGCGGATCCAAAGGGCGTGTTTGTCAATCACGTAGACACCTACATGGGAAAGAACATTTCGCTGGTAATGGAAACAACGTACAGTTTATCGCTACAGTACTTTACGGCTTGGGTATGTTTCCGCAGTACCTGTCTCAAAAAAGGATGGGTTCGATGAAGGAAGCTCAGGACGCTGCAGATGTGGAAGATGAACCTGACGAAGAACCACAGGAGGAGGTGGTGAACGTTGCGAATAACTACAGGGTGTCAGGCACCATGAAGAACGACGACGACCGTCGTCCGGCGCACATCAAACACATTGTGTACAACCGAGGGAACCCCCTCGTTTTGGCCCGTGATCTCTGCAGGTACGCCGTCATAATATACGACATATCACAGGACGAATCGCAGATACGGGAGCTTGAGAGTGTTCTGCCGCTCCTGAAGGGAATGATATACAACACCAAGATGAAACGGACGCTCATACTTCTGTCGACAGTTATGACCTGGGCGAAGACTAAGCCAGTCGATCCGGTTTGTTCCGACGTTAATTTACATAGAGTGTACGTTACATGATGCGTATTACAGGAAGACACGGAACTGCTCTTCACAGAGGAGGACTACAAGAGGAGGAAGGCGCACGACGACTATGCGGCTCATCTGGCTACCGAGAAGCTCGTGACACAGTCTGGAAAAGAGGTACTGGTTCGCTCTTGTAATTAACAATGTAATTAATGTCCCGTTCAGTTTAGGAAGTTCAGGACGTACGTCGTATGCTGCGGGTTGGTGTTCGGACTTGAGCAGGACGTTCTAGAGCCATGGTGGAGACAGGCTTGGCGCAACGAGTCCATGATGAACTATTACGGTCCCGGCAGCAACGTCATACCGATGGTGCACATACTGGACGTTGCGCAGTAAGTAACAATGTTCCTCGCACAGTAGCAATTGACCGATATGTCCGCAGGATCGTGCAGGGAATCATCGAGATACGGCCAAAGACCAACTACTTTCTGGGTGCGGAAGGAAGTGGAAGTACGCAAAAGAGTATCGTCCGGGCCATCAATAAGTCCATCGGGTCCGGACGGGTGACAAAAGCGGATGTGTCGGTCGGTATGGATTCCGGACTGTGGACTAAACGGCAGATGGATCTCATCACGCTGAACCTGAATCTGGAGCCGGCCCTGGCCAGCAGTGTACTCAACGTCCGCTGGACAAGCGAGGACGGGTTCGTCGCGATGGCGTCGCGGCTGGCGAGGGAGTTTAAGCAAAGCCGCGGAATTAAGGTCAGTTCGCGTCCGACTAATTTTATCAGCGTTTAACGTACGGCCTCCTAACAGATGGTGAAGGTGTGCATCTTGGGTCCGCCCGGTGCGGGCAAGACGCTTCTGACCCAATACATATGCGACCGGTACATGACGCATCACCTCACGCCTGAGACCATCCAGTGGGAGGAGAAGATTGAGGCGGATGCGGCGCTGGAGGAATTGGCAGCCTATGAAACCCGTGAGATTCCAGAAGGTGCGGTGCTGGAAGTGGACAGGGACGATGAAGAGGACCTTCAGGTTAAAGCCGCACTGGCAAGGAAGCTGCTGGATACGCTGGAGACCAACATGGTAGAGAACAACGGGAGCGTCTCGCCCGAGCTCCTAGTCACCCTGTTCAGGACCAGGATTGCGTCCAACTCGTGCCAGAACCAAGGGTACGTTCTGGACGGGTTCCCGTACACTAAGGAGATGGCAAAGGCTCTGTTCTCGACCGGGTTCGCCCTGGAGGAGGAGGAGGAGCAGGAAGAAGATGAAGGTCAGGAGTTCGACAGGAGGATGATGCCGGACTTTGTGTTCGTCGTGGAGGCTGCGGACGACGTGCTGATTCGGCTTATGAAGTCGCTTCCTGAGTCCGAGGGCACCCGCAACGAGGAGCCGCTGTTTTCCCAGCGCCTTGAGGACTACCGGGAGCTGAACCAGCGGACGAACGTCGTCGCGGACTATTTCGACGAGGTCGAGGTGTTCCCGAACATCCTACGTCTCGACCCGGCTCTAAAGGACCTGAGCATGGGACTGGCTGAAGAGATGTTCGCGATCATAGGGAAGGCGACGGGCTACGGTTAGTTGCGATTGGGCTGTTGTACGCAGCCGTTACATACCGTTTTTAACGCAGGTGAGAGCGTGGAGGACAGACGGATAGAGGTGGCGATGGAGGAGGGCAACAGGAAGGAAGAGCTGGCGGCGATGCAGGCTCGCCTGTTCCAGGAGGATATGATGCGGCTGCATAAGCGCAGGCACGACCACGAGCCCAACGTAAGCGGGAAGCCCTGCCGCATGGTGAGAGCTGCAAAGTAATGACATGTATTAATTGCAGTTGGAGGCCCTGGCCAAGTTGGACAAGGAGAGCGAGGAGATTCAGCAGACGAACGCACTTCCGCTCCGGAACTACCTGATGAAGCACGTGATGCCCGCCCTGTCCGAAGGGATCAGCCGTTGCATCGACCTCAGGCCGGAAGATCCCCTGGACTTTCTGGTAAACACCAGCGCGATAAGCCTCGGTCGTTAACAAAGTTCTTAACGCTGCGATTCCCGACAGGCCGAGTACCTCATGGCTCAGAAGGCAGATCCGCCTGGACCCAACCGCTTCAAAGATGTGTCCGAACACATGAAGAAGAGATGAATTGTCATGTCCGTTGCATCGTTCTCATTTGCGTACTTTCAAGTTTGTTTTTTTTTCGCTCCTTGTACGGACAGGAACTTCGCGAGAGTTTGAAGTAATGTGCGGTTTGTATTCGGCCATTTGCGTCAGGAGGTCAACAAGGTTTTTCTGTTTCAAAATTTTCCGCCCTTCAATTCTTGTGCGGAATGCCAACCGCTTTCTCGAAAATCTTAAAAAATGTTGCGACTGGTTTTATTTGGAATATTTACATACCCAAAAACCGGTATGCAAATGTTTCGTCGATTACGGGACAGTCGCGCTTGAAACGATGTGGTAAAACCAGCATTATTTTTTTATTCGGGGTTCAAGACAATGGCGTAATAATATCCGTGTAAATAATTATTATGAACCGAGATCATCTTTTAAAAATTAAATGGCATATCACAGTTCATTTGCGAGCGAGCACAACAATTATTTAACGATTTAAAAGTCTCAGTTAATTTCCAGGAAGGTGTCCTTTTTCCTGCGCAGCCTCTTGACTCCTAAATATCCGATCCCGCCGACGATCATCGTGGCCGGAAGTCCAAATCCGATTGCGATCACAAGTATGACCAAAAGGGACACGGCGTCACCGGGAAGGCTGCCGTAGCTCACGATGAACGTCCTGGAAATTAAATTGCGGGATTATCCAAAACGTAACGTTAAGTCAAAACTAATGGTGGCTTACCAGGTTGTGTACTGTGTTTTCGGATAGAAGCCGTCGCCTTGTTCGCCGAATGAAATGTTGAGAGCCTGCAGAGTCATTCTGGTGAGGTTTGAGCCGTAAAAATCGTTCATTAGCGACGCTTCGGTGACGGAATTGTTCCCAGGCGGGAATTGCATCTTGTAGTAGTTGACGGCCGTCGTGTGAGTCACGTCTCGGTCTGGCGCCGTGTAGCTCACAGGTCGCCATTCGAGGAAACCTTTGCTGCCGTTACGATGGTTCTTATCGGGACTCATCATTTGGTACAGCTGCAAATAAAATGATTGCAAGTTTCGTTAAGTTCGGACTATGCATATAAAACAGATTCGCTAAAAATAGGGCGCTCTTTATCTGTTGTGATGCAAATGAGTCAGTGGAGCATGACCGCGCTTATCTGCTCGAGTCAATAACCTCAGAAAATATTCATAACTAAGCTATTCATAACATCTATTATAAAAAGTTTAAACATTTGGTGGCGAGATATGTCGGTACATTTCGTTGTCTTATTAACCTTGAAAACTCCTGGCGTGTACTCGTCGTCTAATGTTCTCGTGAACATCACGCCCATTTCGTCCTCGGCGTCTTGATCTTGATCCAACGCCATTACTTCAATGGCGAATCGAGCATTCTTGTAATCCGTCAGGTTCACGTGGTCGAGGACCAGGTCAAGTTGGGTCGCATTCACGGTGTGAAGGAGGTGGGGAAGGGTCTCGCTTCTTGTTCTCGACCCGTAGGTGCTCAGCTGAAATATTGTACAAAAAAATCGATAGTTTAATAACGATGCAATTTTGTACTGTACAGTACGGTTACGCTTTAATTAGCAAACAGTAGGTGCACTAAATTTTGTAAAAATCAATCGACTGCGCATGATGAATGTACATAGTTCAATGATGATGCTGACTTTTTTTTTTTTTGTGCTGTACGATTCTTAATGAGAGCACTGAAGATCGAATCTGCGGTGATAACCAATCCGGTTGTTGGATAATGACTAATGGCCTCGTCAGTTCGATCGACCTTGCCGTATCTGTCATTCCAGCTGATTAAGAAGCTGATGATGTCGTAAAGAATCGACAATGGCAGTGATTACAAGATAAGATAAATGGAAAAACCGGAGGACTTTGCACCGTCATCTGGGCTTACCCTGAACGTCACGGATCCATTGAGATTGACGACATTAGGGTCGACAGTGTAATTTGTTGCGCTGAATTTGACTGCGGATTCGTCGATCTTATTCTTCTCGACGGACACGACCCAGTTGAAGTCATTCAAGCCAAATTCTTGGATTTGGTCTGGACTAATATTGTTCATGTTGCCAGTGTCATCTACGTCGTTGAATATCCACAACTGCAACCAAAAATATGAATAAAATTGCTGATCAAATGTGAACTTACGAGCACCCTAACCTTGCTGAGCACGATTCCAAAGCTGTAGTCAACATGCCCGCCTTTGAACTTGACACTGTCCGGCACGTGATTCCCGTAGCCGTCCCAATTGATTTGAAGGGACGAGTTCTTGTCCGTCCCAACCAAAAGCATGGTCGGATAGCCGTCGAAGCTCCAAAGGTGGTGCAGCGTGTCCCGTTTGCCTTCCGCCTTGACGTACATGAAACGGCTTAAACAAGCTCCTCGGGTCGTGTTGCAGCCTGGATCTTTCGTCATCTCCAACTGTAATGTACATTTAAAATTAACTGTAGGATTATAAGCTGATGCAAAATATTGATCTTACCTCAGGCCTCATTGGAAGTAATGCAAAATAATTATAAATAATACCAGTTGTTGTTATTATATGACTTCAAAATAATAATTAAAACAAAATCAATGATAATAAAACTAAAAAAACAAATAATAATAAAACTAAAAAATATAAATAATAAAACTAATAATAAAAATAACAAAAACCGATAAAACTAAAAATAATAAAAAACTAATAATATAAATGATAAAAATCTAATAATGAAAATGATAAAAAACTAATAATAATAATAATACTAATGCTACTAATAACCATAATAATAAAAATACTAAATAGCTTTTTAAAACTGCTAATTGTCACTCTTAATTTTTATATTGCATTCAGTGCACTTTCCAACAGTTGTCTGTTACTGTTACGCATATTTCAATTACCGTAATTAATATTAAGATTGACCGAGTTATTTGTTTAAATAGTTAAATACAGTGTAAAAGAACATGTAGTGATCACCTATTACATAAATATATAAATAACAAACCATCAATATTATCATAATAATAATAACAATATTATTATATACTATTATTTTACACTTATTATGATATTGCCATCAGTTATTATTATACTTTATATGCTTTTTGTTGTGTTTCATTAAGGTTTTTTTTAGTACTAGGGTTATCCGACCTTTTAAGTTATCTGGCAGTCCCGTTGGTGACGAATAATTGTGGTTCGACTGTGTTCTTACTCTGTTATTTTGCTCTAAGTTATTGTTATTATACTACTGTTATGTTATATTATTATTATGATCTTATATTTTCTTGTACCGTTGGCTCTTGCCGTTAGTTTATGTTGTTGTTGTTGTGCACTTCTATAATATTGGGCTGGCCGTCCATCGGGAGCGCGTTATGAATTTATATATTTTTTACACTAATTAATTAATTAATTAATTCCTGCCCCCCCCCCTCCATTCTCCAGTGGTGATGTTGTTGTTGTTGTGACACGTACCGTTCTCTTAGCGTGCAGTTCCTCATCGTCCTCCAGTTTCTCTGCTGCACAGACCGTCGTCGTCGTCGTGGCCATCAGACAGGCGATCCACCAGATCCTGGCACCACCACACTTCATGACGTTCCGTAATTATATTTACTTAAAAAAAAAGGATGATTATTATAAAAATAATAAATCCCCCACACCAATGAGCAAGACTTTGGCAAGAGGGGGAAGTAGAAGTCACATGAGAGAGAATAATCAACAGCGTTCCATCTTTTTTTTATATAGAAAAGAACTGGGGGGACCGAAAGCAGCATAGCCGCTCTCGGCTAAACAGCTACAGTCTGCAAACAGTCGCTGCTTGTTTATTAGTAGCTGCAAGATAAGGAGTTAAAACGGGAAACAAAATTGAAGGGATAATTTGCAATTGTATTTGCAGGTTTTGCAAGTGTATAGTACAGTGCTGTACTGTACACTGTAAATTGCGGTACGTGTGCACGGTGAGATTTTTTTTTTAAATTGGGAGAGCAATAGCGCTTACATGACAGCGACTGCTCCAATGCGATAAATTGTGACTGAACTTTTCTATTGACTAATTGCGATAATTTGCAGTTTATTATAGTTGCTCATTATTGTTCCCATATTTCAATTGATTCATATTATGGGCTGGCTAGGTCATTTTGTTAAAATTGCTCATTACAGTCATTACAGTGTAAAATAACGGGATGGGAGCGATTGGGATCAATAATAGCTATAAATAATGTATCCCGTAAATAATAATTTACAGTGCATGAAATTTTAATTAACTGGTTTTTTTTATATTGACAGAACACGGAGCACGGAATTTACTTCGCTAAATAACTCAATAAAGTTCAGTTTTGGATGATTTAACGATTTTAGCCCGATTTACCTCGGTATTAGCCGCTACTCTAATACTTTAGCTGTTTTGGGAGGGAGGGGGGATAACCGCTACGCTCATCTCCGCTCACACTTTCGATTGTCACTTGTTCAATGGCGGATTTCACGTGTTGGAAAAACTTTTTTTAAAGTTTCGCTCGACGCTTTTGATCGCGGATATTTCGATGAATAGATTGGGTCCTTGAGCCGGCAAGTCGATCGCGATGAATTCGTTCAAGAAGACGAACGTGAAGGTCTTCCCCAAGACGGGGAAGGAAGCCACCAAGGACAACGCCTACTGGAAGAGATTCCAGGTGAAGCATGCAGCATGCGTTTCGATTAAAACGACATTTAATTAACTAATTGAAATGTCCGACAGGAACCAGTGATCCTGAAGGAATTCGGCGCCATCAACCACGTGGACGTGTCGCCGGTCGACCCACACTACTTCGCAGTCTCCTCTTCCGCAAAGGTCACAAAAATCAGCCCTACGTTCCCCTGGAGAAATATTACTCCTTACAGCCTAAGTTCACCGTCATAATTATTATGTTATTCTGATATACTAATAATAATGACTCAGAGGACTGGATCGTACCAATAAAAAACTAATGACAGATAATACTAATGACTAATGAAATTAATAGAATATTTATAGCGTACACTAGTAACTAATAGGACTATCAGTAACTATTAATTCCAAATAATAACTAATAATACTAGCAACTAATCAGAATATCAGTAACAATACTAAATGAAAACTTATAACACGAATAACTAATAAGAATATCTAACTAATAATACAAATAACTGATAAGAATATGTAACTAATAATACAAATAACTAATGAGAATATCTAACTAATAATACAAATAACTAATAATACAGATAACTGATAAGAATATCTAACTAATAATACAAATAACTGATAAGAATATCTAACTGATAATACAAATATCTGATAAGAATATCTAACTGATAATACAAATAACTGATAAGAATATCTAACTGATAATACAAATAACTGATAAGAATATCTAACTAATAATACAAATAACTAATAAGAATGTCTAACTAATAATACAAATAATGGATAAGAATATTTAACTAATAATACTAAATAATAGCATAATACTAAATATTTAATAACTAATAATACAAATACCTGATATATCAAAAAACTAAGAAAATTGCTTCAATATTTCAAGCAAATTCCAGTGATTGATAATGCCAATAACTAATAATATGGCAATTGCTCTGATAATAATAATAAAATTATGCTGATAATATTGTTGTAACCATGGCTCTGGATGTACAGTACAACTTGTGCGATGCATTATTAAGCATGTGATGTGCAATTGGCATTTTGGTTTAGGTGCAAGTGTACCATCCGATAACACGTCTGGTGCACAAGAATCTGAACCGGTTCCACAAGGCTGCTTACGGGGCCACGTTCAGGTCCGACGGGAGGCTCCTGTGCGCAGGGGGAGAGGAAGGGGTCCTGCGCCTGTTTGACGTGGCCACAAAGTCCCTCCTGAGGGTGTTCAAGGGTCACACCAGGTCAGAGTCAGGAATAAGTCAAAGAGTGGTTCATGTGAGGGTGGCTCTAATAATGCTGAATCCAATTTTAAAGGGCCGTCCATCGAGTGTGCTTCACGCCGGATGGGACCAGAATCTGCAGCTTCTCAGACGATCGGACCATCTCGCTTTGGGACGTCCCCACCGAAAAGACCCTGGTGACCTTGGAGGGTCACGAGGACTACGTCAGGTCGGGACTTGTCTGGCCTGGGTCACCGGACGTGCTTGTGTCCGGGTCGTACGACCACACCGTGCGCATGTGGGACACTAGGGTCGCAAACACCAGCACTAAAGCAGGTCGGCATATTGACTTAATATTACCACTAAAACATCATGATTAATAATGGCAATGTAAAACTAATTATACGAAAATTTAAAATTAACAACAAATGGGATAACAATACCCAATCAATAATTAAATATTAATCAGTAGTTAACAGTTAATCCATAATTAATTGAAAATCAAATATTAAAATAGCATTAATTACTTCGGAAAAAAATCACCAATATTTACCAACTAATTATTAGTTGCATTGTCAGTCAATAGTTAGCTTAATCGATCAATAATGAGCCTCATAATCAATCGATAATTAGCTTCATAATCAATCAATAAGTAGCTTCGTAATCAATCGATCATTATCAACTAATAATTATTTATTAATAATAAAATTGACTTTTTAAACATTAACAATAAGTAATAATGTTGACAACAATTAATAATAATCAATGAATTATTAACAATATAAATTGACATTTTAAGCAATGTGACAATAAGTAATAATGTGGATGATAATAATTAGCAACTTTTAGCTTAATAAATCAATAATTAACAACTTTCAGCTTAATAAATCAATAATTAACTATGAAATTGACATTTTCAGCAAATTGACAATAAGTAATAATGTGAGTAACAATCAATTATTAACAACTAATTAATGCTTAATGGTCAATAACAAGTAATTAACAAGTAATTAATTGATACCAACTCGCTGTACTTCCCCCCACAGTTCTGGAGATCAAGCATGACTTCCCTGTGGAGGACGTACTGTCGTTTCCGACCCCGGGATTGCTTGTGTCGTGCAGTGGCAATGACGTCATCATCTCCGACACGGTGTCGGCTGGACGACGGGTTGCGACTGTGGCTCAGCACCACAAGACAGTGACGTGCCTGCAGCTCGCTTCGGAGGGGAAGCGACTTTTGTCTGGATCGCTGGACAGGAAGATTAAAGTTCACGACATTTCGCAGTACCGGACTGTCCACACGCTGGACTTCCCGTCGTCCATCTTGTGTCTGGCGGCAGCCCCTGATGATCAGTTCATCATTGCTGGGATGGCGGACGGACTGGTCGCCATATCCCGAAGAGGTGAGTGAACATCATTGCTGATTGGATTGTTTGGCTAACAAAATTTTTATCCTAAGGTCGGAGCGAAGATGGCGAGAATAAAGTGGTTTCGCGCAAGGCTCGAGAGAAAGTAAATTTCCTTCACCGTGTCCACGCCGACTTTAAACCTCGCATCGGCGATATTGAGATTCAGGATCCGGACCTCTTGCGGAAGCACCTTAGCAAGTTCGACAAAAAGTTGGCCAAGTTCCAGTACTCGGAAGCGCTTAAAGAAGTGCTTAGAGGGTTTTACACTACGTCCAGGCCTGGTGTCAGCGTCGTTATAATTCAGGAGCTCATCAGGTATGATCTGGTTTAAATTAAAGTTAATTCGATGCTCATGTTGATCATGTTTCAGGCGTGATGGACTGAAAGCCGCTTTAGCTGGAAAGGACGGAAAGGAGTTGAAGGATCTGTTCGAGTTTGTGTGTCGGCAACTTAAGAATCCGATGTACATGAAGACCATGGCCGTCGTAGCCAAAGAGCTTATTCGTAAGTTCATCACTTTTTAAAATGTTACATGCAGGTAATGTACATGTCACGTTTTCAGATATTTATATGCCGTACCGGAGTGAGAATCATCAAATCCGCCTATCTCTCAAGAAATTGAAGCAATCCGTAGACCACGAGCTTGCGTTTCAGGAGGAATCGATGAAGATCCAGGGCATGTTGGGACTGATTTTGGGAAGTGCGTCCAGATCGAGATCACAAGCACCGAGAGTCGCATCAGGAATGGACAATCTCGAACCGTCCGAAAGCGCCAGAGGGAACTTTGTCGTCAGCGTTCCTTGATGTACGGATTACAGTGCCACATAAAGCATTCATATTATCAGACGCAATTGATCAGGTAACAAGCCAATGGACATTAACTTGTAAGACGTGATCATGTTGATCTAGTGTATAAGTCTTTATGTCTCGATCTTGTAATGTTGACAAATGAAAATTCGTATGGAAGCTCTCTTTATTTTGAGTTCCCGTCGGTCAACTTCACTTTGGATGTCGGAAGTAAGCCGTAAGCCAGCCGTACGTCCGATGTCGAACCGTATTTTCTGCAATGCAAATTAGCAATTACGTATCAGTCGTACACTGAACATTTAAGTACCTCTGTCCGTCTTCGTTGGTCACGGCCATTGATTTAATGCGAAGAGCAGGTGTAATCGTTGCTCTTACAGCACTTCCGGGGCTGAAGTCGATCGGAGCGTACTTTCCAATGACGACTTTAGCTGCCGATGAACTGAAATCTCTGGAACGGCATTACTTGTTGGTAAAATATGATGTGTACATTGCATACATACGTTGATGTGAATTTCATCCTGCCAGTTGAGTGTTTCTTGTCCGAAAGCGAAATGGTGACTAACATGACCGACGGTTCTTGAAGCGTAATTTCTATCAGAAACTGGCTTCCAGAGTAAGGCGGTGAGCCCAGTGTTTTCAGGTACTGGACTCCAACGCCATCCGAAATGGCCGACGAATCTCCCATCCATCCGCAGTCGTTGTTGCAGTTTCCGAAGAACTCGCCTGATTCAACACGGCTGAAATCGGTGCCGTCAGGTACTCGAAAGGACCGGAAATGACGTTTGGCGTTGATGCTGTCTATGAAATATCTAGTCGCTGCTCTGTGGCTGCATATCGGATCGCCTGGAATTATTACAAACAAAGTCGGCATGATCTTAACCCCCGCAAAAAATCGGGACTACCTGCGGATGCGCCAAAGCACACCGGCTGTACTTCGCCAAAGTTCGGATAATAATCGACATGCCCGTACGCATCGATACAACCGAACTGTCCTGTACTGAGGTTGCCGCCATCGGTGTGGATTATCATAACGTGCTTAGCATGTGTCGGATTCAGCATGTAACCTCCGATAAGTTCACGTGAGTAACAATTTCCAAGACCCGCCGGATCTAGACCTGCAAAAGGAATGTTATCATCACTCGTAGACTGCCGGTTAAACAACTGACCTGATATTTGTCCGATGACAATTCCGTGCTTCGCGACTAGAAATTCTCCGATGTATCCGAGAATTATGCCGCCGAGACTGAGGCCTATAACGTGGATATCGTTCGGATTGGAACCATAGTCGACTAATAGCTTGATGAAGTAGCCAATTCTTCGTCCGACTAGTTCGGAATTTTGAAACATGTAGACAAAGCTTATGTGCGGTAATCCTGCGAATCCGACTCGTACGATGTTTACACACTTGTACTGAAAGGAGAATATTATTATTGTACGAAGCAAGTAAACAATAAGTCTTACCTTTTTGAAGTATGCGTCTTGCATTTCAAACACCCACGGAGCATTCGCTGTTTCTACGAATCCATGAAGAATAAACACAGTCGGACAGGATGTGTTGTAATTAGTGTCTCGCAGCATTTGAGCATTGTTGAAGGGAAGGGATTGGACCCGAGATGGTCTCACGGAATTCGTAATGAAGAAGTCCAGTCCTTGAAAGTTGCAGTCGGGCAAACCTTGATTGTAGCAGGTTCCGCCGCAGTTATTGAACGAGCCGATCTCAGGACCTGAGGAGTAAAACAACTGTTCGAAAGTGTATGGCAAAATTGTTAAAACATTCGTACCGCAATAGACTTCTTGCGAAAAAAATTGGAGCGGATTGTTAGCCGTGGAGGACAGCAGACTTTGAAGGTTCTGTAAGAGGTTCTGATGGCTCGGTTTGTTGCGTCCCAGGTTCAAGAAAAATCGTGGCTCGTGATTTCCGCAGCCTGCAGATAGACAATCAGGATAATTAGTTTTTGCGAATTGCGCCTGCAATACTTGTTGTACTTACAAAGATTGATAATGAAGATGGTGGTCAGCAGACATTTCATCTTGACGGCACAAATCATCAGCAATCGCATTAACAAATATTAAAAGCCGAATGTTACTTGAAGAAACACCCGTTGCTTCATCGACAATGTACTGCACCTAAATCATCAGTACTTACTTCATACATTACCAAAAGCGATTGTTTTGAATACGGTTTATTCTGGCTTTGCATTGTTGTCGTTGTATCAAAACATGTTATTACACAACTGCTTGCAGCACATAATTTGGCAACAAGTAATTAGTTCCCTACAATTGTTTCATGTCATTAATTACTCATTCAATTGTTCATAAGCAGGAAGCGATCAGGTAATTACATCGAGTCTAATGCAGTCGAAACAAATCATCGCAAGAGTTCAAAGATCCCCAAAGGTCATGCACAATATTTTATTTTAATTAATTAATTAGTTATTCATTATTAGTCATATTTATCTATTTTATTATTTATATTATCATTTAAAAATATTAATGTATTAGGAATTAGTTATTAATGATTTACTATTATAGTTAGGAATTTATTAACGTACTAGTTAGGAAATTATTAGTTATTGTTAATATGAATTTACTAGTTAGGAAATTATTAATATTAATTTATTTCATTAATTCATAAGTTTGTTAATTTCCTAGTTATTCGCTTTAATTATTATTTCATTATTTCCTAGTTATTCGCTTTAATTATTATTTCTTTAATTTCTTAGTTATTCGCTTTAATTATTATTTCATTAATTTCCTAGTTATTCGCTTTAATTATTATTTCTTTAATTTCTTAGTTATTCACTTTAATTATTATTTCATTAAATTATTATTATTATTATTATTATTATTATTATTATTATGTATGATTCAATTTATTATTTACAATTTCACTTTATTACGTACTGTAGCTAATAATATATTATACATTCTTACATGAACGTTACAAAACCAGGTTGTTAAATTCGTTGCATATTAATAGTACATATTGTTACCATATTTATTATCACAATTATTAGGGTACAGGTCTTTGGGCGTATGGAATATTTGTCACAAGTGCAGTTTTGGGTCCCGCTTTTTTTCAAATTAATTGCGATTTAACGAAGGCTGTCCAACTGCGACTGGATTTCTTCAAGCTGCGAGTAGAATTTGGAGAGATCCGAATGGTCCATTTCGACGGTGAGGTTTTCTGGGTTTCCAGAGGAGTCCCGGAGCTTGAACTGGAAAAGCGCAAGGGGAATCTTCTGCTTCGTTTGCCGATTGCTGCCCAGCTGCAGGTTGAGAGACCAAGCCGTATCTTCCAGCTGGAAGTGGCAATTAATGCACTTGAATTAAGCGAACCCTCCAAGCAATGATTATTATGCAACAGGTTGCAATCAAGGATACCTTTTTTGGTGCCACTGACGCCTGCCGAAGCTGGTCTATCATTCCTTTAGCATTGGTGGACCATATCTGCGAAAGAATCTCAGCCCTCGTTTTCTCCATCCCGAGTGTGATGAGACCCTGCATGAATGCTGGTGGCTTCGTTATGTTGTACGCCGCTTTTCGTATTGCAAACGTGATGCATTCGATGGCAAGCTTCAATTGTTGCGACTCCAAACCGAGGGGCGACTCCATCTTCGCTAGCTCCTCGGCCGTGAAGAGGTCCTCTGAAGAAGGGTCGGCCGACATCCGAAGCATCAGTTGGGTACAAAATCGGTTGAATTTGGCGGAATCAATCGTGTTGATGACATCAATTGCTTCTGTCCACCTAAAATAATTATTGAATGTTATAAAATTTATGAGTCATGTATTTTTTATCCCGTATTTTTTCTGGCTTCTGGTTACGTTATCTGGTATATAAATTTGGTGCATTTTTCCTATGCTCTAATCGATGTGTTAACAGAGTTCTTTGCCATACCATGGGGTAATTACATAAATAAATAATTAATATTAAATTATGAACAAATTAGAATTAATATTAAATTATGAACAAATTAGAATTAATATTAAATTATGAACAAATTAGAATTAATATTAAATTATGAACAAATTAGGATTTGAATTCATGAAAAATAAATACAATTACAGACAAACTACAATGATTAAATTATGAAATAAATAACTGCGAACAAATTAGAATATTAAATCATGAAATATAAGAATTAAATGATTAAAATAATAAATACATAATTATATCATAAACGAATAAAAAATTAAATTACAAACAGATCGTAAATACAATAAATATTAAATTACAAATGCAAATTATTGTTAAGTAAATTACTAGCATTTCACAACCAAGACTTAATTACGATTTAGTAAGTAAATCCGATTTAAATCGCGAAAATAAGACCACCAGAAGTATACTCAACCTGCCAATTTTTTTTTACACAGCCTACAGAACTCTCTCTGTGTCGTTAAACGGCTTTTAATATAAACCCACATTATGTAGGGCATAAAATGACACGCACGTCCAACCCCCCAAAATACGTTTTAAACTGCAAAAAAATTAATTATAAATTCCTTACCCATCAGGAGCAGCAGCCGACGCCATCTTCGAACTGCCAGCAACGTTGCCGCATCCAACGGAACATTCATGTCAAATATATTAATAAACATAAAATATTCATCAACCCTACTTTTAATTTTTATATTAAAGTAATTAATAATATCCTATTTATTTTTACATTCCGCGCAAGTCCTCTCGCAAATCCAGCTGATTTGGCAACACCGCTACAAAATAACCAGTTATTTTCATCACCTTGTCGATGATGGAATCGCAGCAGCTACGCTATGGCGTCTCTTTCCTCCCCCTGCTCCCCCGCCCCCTCCCCTCTCCCTACACTTTTGTTTGCCGGTCGAGTCGGCGTGCCTTCCGATAGTTTATTCGGAATATATTTTATTTTTTTTTAGAAGGGAAGGAACTTCTGAAGGCTTCAGTTGGACCAGGAGGGAGAGAGGAAGGAATACAGAGAAGAAGGAGGACAAGGATGTTTTGGGGTTTGTTCTGAAGAAGAAGGGGGCATTGTTGCATGAGAGAGATTTCCATTGGAACTACCCCAGGCCTAGTTGCTGCCATGCGGTGGGGGGATTATTATTATTTTTTGGAACGTTGGCGATGAGAGTAGTTGAACTAGTACAGTTATTAATTGGAGGGGGGTGGAGCATGTACTGGTGTATTGAAGGAACAAATTTTGTAATATTAGCCGTCCTGGAATTTGCAATTTTTATTTGTGGAAAAAAAAAATATGTATCAATTTTTTTTTTTGATTTGAATTGGCATGTACTGGCTGAATTTGAGTCATACAATTTTTTTAAACATTTTCTGTGGCCTATATTGTTATTATTATTATTATTATTATTATTATTGGGCCGAATTCAGAGAGGTTGCTTAACGTAAACGCGCCCGACTAAATCCTTTACTCAGCCTCGATTAGCAAATTTAATCAACCTGCTAATGCAAAGACGACGATTAGTGCTAAACGCCCCCTAATCGCACTTGCTAGCACTTTTAAATTTGCTAATCGAGGATGACTAAAGGATTTAATCGGGCGCGTTTACGTTAAGCGACCTCTCTGAATTCGGCCCATTATGATCATCATTACTACTAGGGTTCAGGTTATTATGCTGCGTCGTTTTTATCCGACCATGACTTTTGCCCCACCCAGTACTATACGAACATTCAATTTTTATGCCCGATGCCTGATTTTTGGGAGTCGCTGAACTGATAAGTGAAAAACGCATTGGCTTGGATGCATATTGCGCAGTGTGGCGTACCGTCCAATTTTGGCCTAATCGTAACAGATGAGGAATAAAATAGATTTGCACTTTTACACCTGAAATTGTTGGGAACGCCTTACGTTGTAGATAATTTGCAAGAATATGGTGGTGTAAACGAGTATAAATGTGGAACACAAAGGGGTAAATCACTAGTCAAGTCCGTTGTACAAGGCGCCGGTTTTTAACAAGTCCGTTGTACGCTCAACTGCCAAGTGGAACACGGATATGCTTAGTCCAAGTACACTGTACCATGTGATTGAATCACTATGCGCCTACAGCCGTAATATCCTTTTCTTACAGGCCTTGTGTTGGAAGCGGGCAAGCGGTACGCCCAGCATGTGCAGAATGCTTTCCACCTGTCCATGGCCACGCTGGAAGTCCTAGGGACCTCTGCCGCCACGACCACCCTGATGGTGGATGTGGACAGCCGCAGCTATGCCCTATGCAATCTCTCCGTGAAGGACGGCGGGCAGAGCCAGCAAGGGCTGGATCTCAATTTCGAGTCTGGAGAGGAGGTTGCCTTTTACACCAAAGGCGGACAGGGAAAGGTCCATCTCACCGGATACCTGATTCCGGACGACTCCATGGAGTTTGGGTCGAGCGACGAGGAGGATGATGAGGAAGAGCGGGAGGCATTGGTCGCAAAAAAGAGGAAGATCGAAGCACTCAACAGAGCTCTGGCTAACAGCAACAGCCCAAAGAAAGGTGAGTTTCCGTTTTCTCAGACTGGATTTATATTACACATGTCATGTTTCCAGGCAAGGACGTGTTTGACGACTCGGATGAGGAGGAAGATATCGATGATAGCGATGATGACAGCGACGATGATTCGCCTTCCCCACCGAAGAAGAAGGCCTTTGAGCCGAAAGTGGCTAACAAACAGCCAGCGACTCTCGTGAGCAGCAACACGACTGGACAAGCTCTCTCTAAGAAGGCGAAGAAGAAGAACAAGGGGGCCAAGAAGACGCAGCCGGGCCAGACCACACCCACAGGTCAAACCGCAGCAACTCCACAGTCGCCCAACTCCGAGGGAAAGAAGAAGAAGAAGAAGAAAAACAAGAAGAAGAAGGACGGTGCATCTCCAAATGTAAAAGTCATGTAAAACTCATTAAGCAATTACGAGTCATCATGTGAGACGGACTTTCCGACACTGCAAGTTATACACTTGATGGCTTGTAATTTCATATACACAATTTACAGAGCAAGGTTTTATTCTCCGATTGTCATTCATAAGATGGTTCCCAATTTCTTCCCCCCCGTCGTAATTACTGCCAGACTTTTAAGTCGGATGTACGTAAAAGTCGGATGGGCAAGTACCGTACTTGTGTTGCATTACAAGCGAAATTATATGACTGCAGGTGTGCCATTATACATTTGTCTTCTCTCAGAATTTAAGTTTTTGATCCTCAAATTATTATTATTTTTTTTTCAAATATGATTTTTTTGATTAAAGCATTTCATTCCATTTGTGTTTGGCTGCAAGTTAAATAAATAAAAAGGGTTGACAGAAACAATGCATTTCACTTCCCTTTCACCTTCAATTTACAGGGAGTTCGTTTCATATTTCAGACGACTTGGCCTTGAATTGGAGGGGAAGGGGAGTGATGCGATTATGTACTTGTCACTATAAAATGTCTACTTGTTGCAATTTCAGGACGAGAGTGCGACGACACCAGTGTCGCAACCGCCTAAGCCTATCGGCCCCAAGACTATTTCGACTCCCCAGCCGATGACCCCTTCCAAAAAGACGCTTCCAGGAGGCGTGATTGTCGAGGAAGTCAAAGCCGGAAGCGGCCCTGAAGCCAAGTCGGGCCGGATGGTCGCGGTGTCGTACGTTGGGAAACTGAAGTCGAACAACAAGCAGTTTGATGCTAGCGGAAACAAGGGACCTGGGTTCAAGTTCAGGCTGGGTCAAGGAGAGGTCATTAAGGGTTGGGACATTGGGGTCGCAGGAATGAAGGTCGGCGGGAAGCGTAGGATCCTCTGCCCACCACTCATGGCGTAAGTATAATTTCCAATTTGGAATCGGGCTGTTGGTCAATTCGATGCATGTGTAAGAGACACATTGATTGTGAAAACGGAATGAGATGATCAGCACAAGCTTAAGAGCATGGCAAAGCCACAAGCACATTCGTTGGCCTGCAGTGCCACAATAACGTTCGATGGCCTGCAGTGCCACAATAACGTTCGTTGGCCTGCAGTGCCACAATAACGTTCGTTGGCCTGCAGTGCCACAATAACGTTCGTTGGCCTGCAGTGCCACAATAACGTTTGGTGGCCTGCAGTGCCACAATAACGTTTGTTGGCCTGCAGTGCCACAATAACATTCGTTCACCTGTGGTGCCACAAGATGGTCAGTTAACGTTGCGGTATACAAAACCCGCTATGAGCCCCCAGCTCGCTACACTTGCAATTAACTGTAATCATCAGGCAATGCGACAAACTGTGCCTGGCATGGCCGCAAGATGGACAGTACTGGTGCGGTCACCCCAAAGCCATACAGATGACACAACGGGCACATGTCATCTGTATGGCTTTTGGGTTACAGCATCAGTGCTGTCCGTCTTGTGGCACCACAGGCCAACGAATGTTATAGTGGCTTTGCCAAGCAGCAAATTGGCCAGTCCACTTTGAAACTGTCTTTTTCCTCCTACAGATATGGCAAGAAGGGAATGCCGCCAGCCATTCCGCCAAACAGCACTCTTGTATTTGACGTCGAGCTCAAGGCCATCAACTGAAGAAGCGGGCGAAGCAATAATACATTTTTTTATATGATCACGGGACTGAGGAAAATAATTTCCGCATTTTTTTTGTTTAAACCTTTACTTTATATAATTTTTCCAACAAGAAACGGGGGAATGTGTGTTTATGTACATGACCAGTACTGTGCGTTATGAAGAGTCGAACGAGTCAGTTCTGTTTTTCTTTGCTTCCGTCACCTTCTACGGCCTCTTTCACATCTCCGTTGCTGGTTTCCCCTTCAACCGCCGGTTTTCCATCTGGAGTCGACTTCTCTTGTGCCGCTGCCTCCACCGGCTTTGCCCATGGATTCCAGATCATCAGGACTAGCGGCTGGATGAAGCGGTACCAGATGAACAGCAAGGCCGGGATGACGATGCAAGGTATGCACACCATTTTGCAGGTTTCTTGTTGTCAACTAAATGCTGCTGAAAAGACATACGTACAGCAATTAATGTCTTAATTACATACGATGCTGTACTTGTCAGTGGACACTGACATGTAACCAAAACTATTAGAATGCCCACAACTTTTTGACCATGATAGTACCTGTAACCAGCTGTGTCTTTTCACTAATTATTAGTGGACGCCTCATGTTCGAGCAGATATTACTGCCATATGAAAGCCATAAAATTAATCAAAATTGTGCAATTAAATTTGTATACATTTAAAAAAACATGCAAGCCTGTTCTAATTTAGAAGTCAAGTGTTCCATACCCTTATTACAGAACAAAGCGGTGTACTTGCACAGTTACACTGGAAAAATGTAAATGACCCGCAACATTTTGACCATGATAGTACCTGAAACTGAAAATATGTAATTATAGTGCAGATATTACCGGCCATAAGAAGGCCATAAACTTGTTGTGCAATTAAATTAGAACACGGCAAAAAAAAACATGCAAGTCATACACTGTTGTAATTTGTAATTGAAGTGTTCCGTACACGTTCCGTACTCTTCATTTCAGCCCAAAGCGGTGTGTCATCCCCAGTTACTTACCCTGTACACCCGTGTAATTCCTTTCCGGATCAGCTGACGCGTTAAAATCCGGACGATCGTTGCTACAATTGCAGCTACGATCAATTTTACTCGCAATGAAATTAATGAGTAATGAATCTCTCGTGACGTCACATAACTGTTTTTTTTTTGGTGGCGAAGTGGCTGGTTGTTAACGTAGCTGCTGCAGGTACGGTGCTGCCATCTGTCGGGCGAATAGTGTACTTTGGTGAGTGTTTCTTTGATAAAAAGATGGCGTCGGTGAGTGCATCGTCGGGCCTCGTTTCCAGGCCCCGGGGCGGCCTCGGGGCGCTCTGACACGTGGACGGACCCAGGGTGCGCCTGCTCGGGACAACAACACTGCACCGGGTGAGTGGGGCTTCAGGGGGATTGGGGGGGCGACTCAAACTGGTCTAGAGACTCGACTCACGTGTTGTCGTCGTCCCCATGCTGATGAGCACAGCAGGGTTGTTGATGAAGGTGCACTTTGCAGAGTTATTTATTATTTATGCACTTATTATGCATTTTTTTGAATGCAACAATACTTGTAATGATACCTCTGTATGGCCCCGCTAAAAGGGGCCAACTTCAAAAGTTAAGAAAAGCTTGGGAGGCTATATAGGAAGTATGTCGGTTAAGCTATAACAAAATTTTAATAAAAACAAAGTAATAAAGTGTAAAATATAACTAACATATAGTATAATAAATAAAGTAATAAAGTGTAAAATATAACAGTAAAATATAGTAATAAATAAAGTAATAAAGTGTAAAATATAACAGTAAAATATAGTAATAAATAATGAAATATGAAGAAATGAAAGTAAATAATTATGGTACACACAATAACAATAATGAAATAATTATGAAGAAATCAAAGTAAATAATTACAGTACATACAATAACAATAATGAAATAATTATGAAGATATAAAATAAGTGATTAAACACAATAACGATAATGAAATAATTATGAAGAAATGAAAATAAACACAATAACAGCAATGAAATAATAATGAAGAAATCAAAGTAAATAATGAAATACGATAACAGCAAGGAAATAATAATGAAGAAATAAAATAAATGATTAAATACAATAACGATAATTAATTACAAATTAATTAAATCCAATCAAAATAAGCTATGATAATAAAAGGCTATTAATCTGTAATATTATAACACAAATAAATCAACATAATAAAATTAATAAGCTATAAGAATAAAACACTATTAATCTATAACAAATGACAAATTAAACTAATAATTATAATAAGCTACGTGAATAAAAAGCTATTAACGTATAACATTATAATACAAAAAATCGATACAATAAAATATTACAAATTAATAAGCTATAAGAATAAAAAGCTATTAATCTATTTAAAAAAAAGTGAACTGAAAGGAATAAAGTGCAGTTGCAATGGACGAACAATCATAATAAACAGAAATTATATATTTAAAAGGTGTATAATTATTAATGGTGGATACTGCCATGAGTAGTGATACGTTTTGTTTGTAATGATACATGGTTTAAACCAAATTGTACGTATGCAACTGGGTCTAAATAAATTAATAGACAATGGTTGTTACGCAAATAATACTGCATAATCAGATGTTACATTTTCAACACCTAATGTAGTGTCTGGATACTCATTAGAAGAGAAGCAATAACATGTGTGAGATATTTCACTGAGTTGTACGTATGCAACTAGGTCTAAATAAATTCATAGTTAACGGTTACGTAGTGTCTGTGCCATTAACAGGCAACTTGCCAATAACATAATTTAATTGACATGGAGCCTAAACAGCTGCCCGTTAAGAGAAAAATGAGCTCACTCTTTAGTGAAGCCCATTATTCCGGCTCTATTAAACCACCGTCAATACTGCATAATAGATAACTACTCACCAGGCTAACAAGGAGCTGCAAAGTGTCAGCGAGTGTGATACATGTTTTGTTCCCCTTTTGTGGGTGTTATGGCATGAAAAAGTGTAAAGCAGTCAATCAAAAACCAAGCAACAACAATGCCAACAATGCAGAAAAGAGTGAGAGGTGGGGATAGTTGGATATGAGGGTGCAAAAGGATGGATTTGAATGTCATGTGACGTAATTACATGTCATATCACACGTCGCATAGTGATGTGTCATATGTCACATAGTGATGTGTCGTATGTCACAACAATTTTCACTGTTGAAATTTTTGTTTTCTTCACCATTTTCTTTCAGTGCCAGATGTAGGTTTGGCGTGTACAAGTCTGCCATTGAGAAAATGCTGATTTTTTCCCCCCCCCCCCCNCCCCCCCCCCCCGCATGTCTTTTTATACTCCTATCTGTCGTGTCCTAGCTGAAAACTTAACACACACGAAACCTACAGCCATTTTATTTTTTATCCCGTTACATTTCTGCCAATCACGCTACCACCACGTCCACACTCAGCAATAAGGAAACTATTATTTTTGCTAAATTATTTTCCAGCAATTGCTTGTGTCTTTTCTGTCGATGACTGACCATACTTTTTTACTTGTCTCTTTTTGTATGTGTGTGTGTGGGTATATGTGTGTGTGTGTGTGGCCCAATCGAATAAGGGCCAGCGTTCTGTGATTACCCTGCCATCGATTTCTCGTCTCTCTTAGAAACCGAAACATGAGACACGGGGAAAAGGTCAGGAGTGGCAATATGCGAAAGTTTTCGACTCGGCCTTTTTAGAAGGAAGAATCGTCCGTAAAACATATTTAAAAAAATATATAAATATAAAATTAACAATGTTATAGATGAATTTTACCGAGTGTGCACCCACACTCGCGCACCTGCCTGACAACGTTGCCAGTGTTACCATCCTAGGGTCCAAATTCACACCCATAGCAGGGAGCATATACTACATAAGAGGGGGCAAACATTCGATTTCCGCGTCTCTCTGTTTGGGGTGTTGCCAAGGCTGGCGGCCATCTTGAAGTGTGGGGAACGCCAACGAGGTATAAATAGGGTACAGGCAAGAGCTCTGGGTACAGGCAAAAATATATTTTTGCCTGTACCCAGAGCTCTTG
>KZ538464.1:56652-68619 GCA_000934665.2 Catajapyx aquilonaris | reverse complement strand
CGTAGAGCAATATGACCTTCACTTCCATATACTGATTTTTCACAAGGAATCTCGCTACCTGAAGCTTGTCCGCCATTTACCGACCACCCTGTATACAGCTGTAGATACAGCATGTTTATAATTTATGTTAAAAATGTGAAATATAAGTCTGCGATCTCGGCCGTTATTTTTGTGGGAACACCAGAGGTAATAACTTATTTTATTTAAAAAAATTCTTTAAAGGCCATTCACATTTATTTATTTTTGAAATGAAATTGAACCCTTTGTCACTATTGACCCAGAACCTAAAATTGCATATTTTGGGCGTTGGGACCTAAATGGCATATTAGCACCTATTTTCACATACTTTCGCCTTTTTGACGCCGTGCCGTTTTGTAAGATTTCCGATTTGTAGTGCCAATTTAAGAGCCTATTTTGACTGTTTTCATAGCCTGAATGCCTACCTACTTGAGGGTTTTTAGAACCTAAAAATCCGTTCTTTAGTTACAAGAATTTATCACGTGAAAGGAACTTTCATGTAGTATGCAATACTATGGCTCTAACTATATAAAACACCTATAATCAAGCCGACTTCATTTTCATTGCCTCCTTACAAACTCCAGCCAATGAGCAGCATACAGTCTACATACGCGCAGTTAATCCGAATAATTAGCTTCATCTCCACATGTCTGGCGGATGATGGTGTCAGCTCAAAAGGACTTAGAAATGAGATGCACTGGTATGATTTCAGAGGTGAATGTGACCCTTACTTTAATACTACTAAGCATTAATTCTTCATTGTTACCTGTCAACAGCAGTAACATAGTGTTTTTGGAGGAGGTTGGGGAAGGGTGTGTGGAGGAAAGAACTTACACTGCCATTTTTAATCACCTTTGTTGCCATTTTCCTGCGACTTGCTTTGCAATAAAAGCAATGATGACATCAGCATTAAAATCATGACATTAAAAATGGGAGTATACAGCTGTGCTTGTGACACGATGGTTATTAATTTCCAATTACTGCCATCAGCTGTTATTGCACTGATTTCAAACAAAACAGAAAAATCAGTTTGATATTCCGGGCAACACCTGCTTCACGCCATTACTTGTCGAGTACTACATACTGTGTACAAGGTGTGTGATATTTTTGTCACTATACCTTACCATTCCCGAGTATTACGCATCCAGGTATATATCTCTTACATGCTGTGTACCACATTGTGTGGCTGTGTCATATTTCGTGCTACAATCATATATCGAGCTCTTATCAGATTTCGTCCTTGAATAAAACTGCAGTGGGCGAGAACACTTGAAGAATTATAACTTGGCAAGACATTCTCGACTTTATTAGAGTAATAAACATCTGTAATTGCGCAGAATATAGTACCCTAAATGAATTCTCCCAAAAAATACGACAATTGCAGTCTCGGAACTGTGCCAAGTGTATTAATAAGCTGCAGGCTTGCGATTACCAAATCAGGCACGTCACATGACTTCTTTCCCCTGCAACATCTTCGTATAAAATGTAATTAACTTATGCACATGAAATCAACTCATCCGATTTCACGTTAGAAATACTATTTCTATGAGGATTTCCTCATAAAAATTGGTAAGCCCAAAAACTGTCGCATGACTTGGTCACATTTGGCACACCACATTTCCAACGAAGCGTCGCAATTACATATTATAATAGGCTAGTAGCTTCCGAAAATTGAGTTGGCAACTTGGGAGCTAATTCCATTCGGAGAGAACTTCTTGAAGTACTGGGATCTGGTGGAGGAACTTCCACACTTTTGGATGGAAATACGAGTCCACAATCTATTACCGGAATAGGGAAGTTTGGAGAAAACCTAATCTGCAATGTCGAGAAGTTCCATTGGTTCGATTTGGCCTTGCCGCAAGTCCCGATGGGGGAATAGGGGGACTTGGAAGCCCAAATTCTGCAGCATGTCTGTCAATGTCAGCAAGGCCTGACGTTGATGGAGTGGACGTTGCCATCTCAAGGACGCCTCTTCTGGTGCGAATAACCACTGGAAAGTCTTTTTAATGAGCCCACATTCTTTTCCCCCACCCCACCCCCCCTATCAGACACAAAGGGGCTTCTTCAAGTTGCTCCTTTGCGCTTGAATAATCGCATCCCATTATCTGGAGTCTTTTGTAGAAAGAAAAATAGCTAGCACTCAAACGCAGTACGTTTTTGTCGATAGTCTTAGCAGGCTCCCAAATGAAACATCCTGCTTAACATGGGGCTGGGATATAATTTAATACGCATTATGAGGCGATACTAGCGGTGGGGCTCATTTCGGTTCGGAGGGTTGCCAATACATTACTTAACCACAAACTGATGTGAATGCAAAATGGCAAAATGCGACAGGACCAGAAGGAAATCGATAAAATATTTTGCCGCATTTTCGTCACGGAGGTACTGGCTCTTAGGGCTCCGCAGAAATCGGATATTGCAATTTGGAATCGTGTCATGTCACGCCTGACAAGAGAATACCATTTGTTGCAATTTTGCTCGACATCAGCTATAATACACATGAATCAGAAGATGAAATGCATGAACTTCCACTTTGTTCTTCTGAAAAATCTACATTATATGGAAATATAATCTAAAAATTATTTGTCCTTAATTCGTAAGTGCGCAGTCGCCGAAAAAAAAAGCAATAAGTTAAGTGGATCTTGATAGTTATGGCTCTTGCTCATTTGTTCATTTTGTGTGCCCATAAAAACTTCATAAATAGCATATTTTATATAAACATCCCCATCAACATTATCAAGGTAATTTTGCTGAAAATAAGGCGAGTAACCCTAAACGTTTCTAACCATTTTAAAGATTCGTGACATCACTATAGGCTACCATTTTATATTTGGTTGCGTGGCATGCAAAATGGTGCCCGATATACGAATCGTAATAGCATCAATGGACTGGATATTTTCGACGAATTAGCATACGCCTACAGTACATTTATGCCATAGAATACGTACACTTAGCAAAGACTCCAAAATCAAGCAAATCCGAAAATGTTCCATCGAATACAGGCATACAGTTAGATACATCATGTCAGCTTGTCTACGCACCCCCTCCTCGTAGCCACACAGACACATTTTATAAGAACCAATTTGTGCATAATATTTCACTTTAAATGTAGTCTATTTATATAGTAGGCTCCGTATTCTGTTGATCATCGATTTGCAACGTTTATGTATCCACTGGCGACACTGGTGGCAAAATGGGCGAAGCCTTCGAGAGACAGGCACACATTTGCTGAGTAATAGCTCTGCCATCTAGGAGTTGCCGAGAGTGACCATTGTATCTCGTTGTGGTCAAACAAGATAAATCCACTAATGGCTGGCAAGGGAAAACCCTCACTTGAATCTTAGTTGGCGTTGGTGCAACCAGGAACCAGCCCCAAATCTCAAAGAACCGATCTGACAGAAAATACGCACCTCTTGTGAGGACCTTTTAGGACCCGAAATTCCACGATAAACTATCTTGTTCCTATTGATAGACTAAAAGTCAATGACTGGTCAATTATTTTTCAGGCCTTTAAAACCATGGTCCCATGCAACCTAACATTAGTGGTTTATAGCCTACTATTGATAACCACTTAACACAACTGCTTAATCAGTTAAGCAATTCTCCCAATGTAAAATAAAAGAAATAATCAGTTTAGTGCAAAAAAACACCAACTAATGAAAGCAGACATTTCAATTGGAACACCCTGCATACATATTAAAACCTGCTCAGGGTGTCTAGTGAACCGAAGGAAAAAAAAAACAAAAACTCCCTGATACTTCCAGGTTTTCCAGTGCTCATTTCACAGAATTTCTCTGATTCATATGGCTTGTACAGTGCAGTGTGTATTGACAAAAAATGCAGGTAGTTCGATGACAATTTGAGTAATTGTGTAACAGAAAGAGTTGTAATGCGACTCAAAGAGCCCTGGAATCCCAGTAGGGCTGAACTCCAACCAAGGTGGAGCCGGTGGCAAGGCAGTTGTGAGGAGAAGGGTGGCTGGCGCTCGCACTGCCATTGTCACCGATTCCTCATTGGGAAGAATTCCAGACTGGCAAAGAAATTCCCTGATTTTTCCAGAACAATAAAATTGAGGGATATTTGCCGGATTTCCAGGTTGCTCGACACCCTTCTGCTGAATACAATAATACCTTGGTTTCATTTATGTATAGGGATCATCCTTCTTGACTTGTGGTAAAAATGGTACTCTTAGCTATTGACTCATGTTTACTTGCACATCTACTTGGGTGCTAAAAAAAATCCACTACCACCTGATATCATGTAGTACAATATTTCAGTGGGAACAGACTATTAAAAATTACAAGCTTGTTTCGAATAATAATCAACCGTCATATTGCATTTCATGACAAAATGGTAACTCTTTCCAAGTCAACACTTCTAGCCAGAGAGCAGAAAAAATAGCTCAACTCAATTTACCTGATCCTCACTGATTCCTACACTACACTTAGGTGGCACATATAGCAGCAATTTCAAAGAAACTCTGCCACTGTTGAGGCTCTACTCCCAGATAATACAAACTGATGGTGGATATATTTTTTAATCCTCCCATTTTCTGGAGAGACAGAGCAATTATCTCCCCTCCAGCGGTCCCATCTCCCTACTGAAGCAGGTTGGCATGGTGGATAAGGCATCCGACTGCTAATCGGGAGGTCCTGGGTTCGAATCCTGGGGCCGACGATCCTGACCGTGGTTTTCTGTAGTTTTCCATGGTCTTCCTAGGATAATTCCGGGGTCGCTTCCGTATAATAGGCCACAGACGCTTCCTTCCTTCCCTATCCTTGGAGGTTGAAGAGGCAATGCCAGGCCAACCTCCCTAATATCAATTATAAAAGTGTCCCATCTCCCTAAGCAGGCTGAACTAGAGAGAAGAGACTCAGTCATCATCATGAAGGCAGCTCTCCCTCTCCAGAAAAATTGAGTGAAAAGTAAAACTTCTTACACTAGCAAATAACCCCCTAATGAGCCTCTTCAGATGCTAGATTCTGCAACTCAATATAGTGTATTACCAAAAGGAAAAAAACAACTAATAAACAGTCAATTATCAATATGAATTTTATTATACTTCAGCACAATGATCAGTTGAAGGGCTCGGGCATCGTGTTTTTATATTTCATGTTCAGTCTTTCTGCCTTCTTTCCCAAGATTCTGCCTGATCCAAATATCATTTGGTTCGAGGGGTTGCTGTCACAGACATGTAGCACAGAACTGGCCTGCCATCGTCTGACAATTTCTTAATAGGTGTCAATTTTTCTCAGCGTTATGCCTTTCAATGCACAGGTTTCCCGAGCCCTTCAAATAGGTACGTGGACAACAATCATTCTTATTCTTGCCCTCATTTCAATACAATCTGCAGATTAGCAGTTGCAAATATAATGAACAAGACATTATAATCCATCCGTGCTGGGAAAGGGGAGGTAGCAAGAAAGGTGTGATATGGCTATGTTGGATTTCTAAAGTCGTTTCCTCCTGGCAGATTCAACTCAAAGTACAGGGCATATAGGCCAAAATAGCAGCAGTGAGGAAGTTAGCCAACCACTATAACCAATCATGAAGCTGGCGTATGATAATGACATGTGTATATTATCATCCTTATATTTACATTCATAATGTACAGGGTGAAGGAAAATTCACAGACAAGCACCAGGTAAACTTATAGTACTCGCAAAACTAATATAGGGATGTGCAATTAGGTTTTGGCTCCATTGAGTAGTTAATGCGTACAGCGCCCTTAAAGTGTAGAGGGCCGGATGGTAAAATAGAGGTAAAACGACAAAGTGCACGGGTGTCGTATCCGGATTCTTAATCTGACGGGATTTGATCACCTATTGCACATGGACGATATGTTATGGGACCAAGGCAAGGGACCGGAGGCCCTCAAGCTGACTTTTGCTTCATTGAAGCTGGCGGAACGGAAGTGAAACGGAATGAAACTTTGATGGCGCCGTACGCATTAACTATGTAACGGAGCCCAAAACTAATTGCACATTCCTATATTAGTTTTGCGAGTACTATCAGTCTACCTCGCGATTGTTTTCAAGTTTCCCTTCACCCTGTACTTGCAACTCCTGATTGGTTACAGTGAAGACTTCCGTCCATAACTCCACTGCAGATTTGGACTATACACCCCTCAGCAATATCTAGCAGTATATGTCAGGTTCGGGAGTGATGCGGTTGTACTGTTGTTAAAACACAATCCCAATAGTGCTGCCCCCTTACCATATTGGCAGACCAACTTCACACATTACTTGGCATCTTCTACAATGTAGATGGAAGCTAAGTTACATCACACGTTCTCAATGCAGTCATACCTTCATTAGTTTTAAAGTAGGGCAACCTGAATAATGCTACAACATTTCCATTCTCGGTTAAATGTCCTCCCAATCCCCTATCACAGTAACTAAAAAGAGCAAAAAAGAACTTTTCCTGCCTTTTTATGTAATGCATGCGTAATACAATTTTCATTCATCACAACATAACTTTTTTTAAATTCACGAAGTTCACTACAACACTACAGATCAAAGAGAAATCAAAAGTACGATTAGGTAAAGGCTTGACAATAGTCTCACTGAATATAACTCTTGTGTCTAGGATGAAAATTTTTAAATTAAAAAGGACAAAATCAAATCCTTCTAGGAGGGAAATACAAATTGAAACACTAAGAAAAAAGAAATATTGACTGAGTATTAATTAACTACAAAGTTCACTCCACATAGTCACTTTTGATACCATTAAGATCAGGCCACACAAATCTCTTAAAAAATCAATCAAGTAAACAAAAAACACACACCTAAAAGTCATTGCCTTAGGACATCACCCAACACTAAAGAAAAAAATACTGCTTATGGCACATAAAATCACTTGGGCAATCCAGCTTTGTTATCAATACTGCAATGCAATTTTGTTAATCTCAACATGAATTGCACTAAAATGGATTATGATATCAGGTACCATGTGACAACTACCCGTTACTGACCGGTACCCCTAGGGCTAACCACATAGTGTTCTCCACATCTTTCCATGTGAAGAACCACCCATTATTCAAATCTCAATAATTATAAGAACTATTTGCCCACAATACGGTAGTGGTGGATACTTGTTGACCATATTCCCAACTTTGTCACTCTTTCCACTTCAACTGCATATGAGCAGGCAGTTACAATGAAGTCCTTCTGACTAGACTGATATTTCAAAATGCACTGCTGCTTCAATCGAAGTCATTCTATAGTGGTCCCTCTGAGGGCCTCTGAATAGCATTGGTCTTGTTTGATAATGTATAACATGCACCATCTCTGTTCAGTGCAGCCCCCTGTCACTTCCCCCCTATCCGTATGGATACAGTAGTTTAATTCCTGTGCCTCCGCCAGTCCGGATTTTGGCGCTGGCAGTGCTACAGCCTTCGCTATACCGCATCTTGTTCAAGGTGCACCGAAGTGGTAAGTCTGCGGAAGCAAAGAAAGATCGAGCCCATCAGCAGACTGCGGCAGACTCACCCGCTACCTACCACCCGTGTTGCACCTTGATCAAGATGGTGGCCTAGCAAACGATGGGACACAGATATTACATGACCGTATTAGAGGAGTGACAGGGGGCTGGTTCAGTGCAACCATTTTCATGACTTCATCCAATTTGGATGACTAGCTTTGACTGTAGATCTGAAAGCTGTTAAAATTAACACTGGGAATTTACAGCATTGCACAAATGGTAGAGGCAGACTGACATTAAGTAAAAATGCAATTGCAGGTATCAGTAAAATTATCCCAAAATTCTGATACCACATGGAAACATTATAAAATGACAACACATACAAGGGGAGTCACTGACACCAATAAATCATGAATAAATGATGTTTAAAAGAAAGAGACTGTTATTGCACATTTGTGACAATTTCTGCAGTCATCATTTTTGCTTTCATCCTATGTAAACACATGATTATGGTAAGGAGGGTTCCGTAGTTGCCAGAACTGAATCAGAAAAATAACTGCAGTGTCATGTCACTATCATGCCTAAAGGTGAGGGTCTGTGAGAGGCAAACATGGTAACATGGGTGCCAAGCAGTTAGCTGCCATAAACTGTGTTACAAACGAAAACATTTCTAGAACTGACACCTTTGAAATTTTGGCAGTTTGTGTGTCATGCACTGAAATATTATTTTCAACACAATCTCAGTAATTGATATCAGTAACATCAGTCTCCATATTATATTGGCATCACAAGAAAGAGCAACATCAGTGCACCCCTACTTACAAAATTTTTCCAATACCCTAATCGCCTAATGCATCAGAAGATGAGGAGGTTGTACTTTGGCTTTGATGTATGTACTAAACTATCGGCTTTTAGAAAAAGATAAAGAAAGTGTCTTGGAGCGCCAAACATGGCGAGGTAGGCTGAATCCAAGATGGAACTGGTACTTTCGAGATCGTCAGGACTTGTCCTTCATCATGTCTTTGCGCACCTGCAATATATACATGGAGTGTCAAAACGTCTCAAAAATAACCTCCATCACTCAACAACTTGTAGTGACAGAAAACACACCAGATCATTGGTTTCCAACCGAAAACATACACTCTGTACGGCTGCAAAAATGGTTCAATAATCGACACAGAAATTGTATCAAAAAAGTAGATGATTTGGCCTGGGCACCTGCAGTTCGTCTTTTAACCATTTTCGGCCTAGAAATGACCTTTACGGCGAGTTGAAGTCAGCAGAAAACAGTGTCTTCTAAAAGTCCATTTGATTAACATGGCGGCAAGAATCGCGAAAAATCGGACACATTTCTGCGGCTATATCCTCCTGAGACCCGGGAAGAATTATTAACGCAATTTCAGTTCCTATTGCATTTTCTGAACATTTTCCCAATAAGAAACGAGAAAAAAAAATTAGTTTTAAAATATTGACAAAACTAATGACAAACAACCAATGAGAACATTAGGACCCAATTGGTGCTACAAAAGCAGAACGGATGAAAGCTGAAAATTTAAATACCACTCAATTATCACTAACATAGTGCTCTATCCTCAAAACAATGTTTTTTAAATTCATTTGTGGAATTCGTGGTAGCAATTACTCTCAGAAGACAATTAAAGATAAATGAAATTATCTTTGAATGCCACCACTCCAGGCATGGGGCTTGCTCCTTCCCTTCTTACCCCTTAGCATGGTACCTCATTATTCTAGATTTTAAAACTGAACTGTATAGTGCAAAGCACACTTCCTTATGGGTCTACAGGTACAGCCCATTCAGCAAAAAAAAATAAAATCGGATGTCCATTAAAATGGACATTTGGTCTCAAGAAGAAAAGAAAATTATTACCAGTTCTCTACAGCAACCAAGATTGTCACAGACACATCTTTTCGTATTTCCTAATACACATTCCTTGAGAATCCCAGGACATTCACTGCATTGCAAAAATCGCATTCTAAATATGAGTAAAAAAATAAAACTTATCAGATGAGCGCCTAGCTTCAGCAGCGGAATCCGCCATTTTCATGATTTAATTTCCGCTGCCAAAGTCAGATAATCGACACTAGGTGGCTACACCTATTGAGGCCAGATTGTAATCATGGGATACCAACAGATTACAGTTCTGTTGGCATCACTAGCTGGCGCCAAATTTTTTTTTACGGATGTCGACAGAAGTCGACATCAGGTCTCAGGAGGATATGTCCGCAATTTTAATGCAATCGTGTCGAGTATGGTACCATTCTAAAGGCCAAACATTTTTGCCTGTTTTTCGAGATTAACGACGATTTCGCGACAAAAAACTTTCAAGTATAAAATGTACTTTCTGGTAACAAAAGTTACACAGTTAATTATTTATCCATTCTCATTACTATATTATGGTTTGTATACAACATTAACTTTACTACGGACATCCACTAAGTCCAATGGTATTGCCTGATTGCTTGATTTTATAAACAAGAGAGGTGCAGGTTTCTGTCTGGTAATGGAGTTTATAAATTCATACACCTGCACGTGTTCTACAAGGCACAGTGGAAGTGATTGGGACCCCTAATTCACACAAGAAGTACATTTTATTTTTTATCCTACATCTAACCCCTCTAAATAAACAGTAAATAAATAAAAGGGACTTATGTTACTGCAACCTGCAGACACAAGTGAAACATTTTCTCTCTCAGGAATGCTGACCTTGTCCTGCCACATCCTTTGCTGAATGAACTTTCTTTCATACTACCATTAGTACTATATAAAACTACGATGACATTAAGTGCTGTACAGAGGCAAAAGGGTTGTCCACAAAAAGGTGCTCACTGGTCTGTGGACCACTGTGCCCCAGAAGGCAGCAACTGACATGATGTATGAATCGTAGCTTCCATTGCAAATGACGCTTTCCAAATTTCCAGCATTTATGCACAAAGGATGGCACTATTCAACAACATTTTAACATCATGGTCATGCCCAGCATCTGCCCCTGACATGGCATTTAAACTGTGGGTTAGAAATTACTTCACTACCCTTCAAATAGATTTCCCCTGATACAGCAGGATCGCAGGCATCTCACAGGTGGCTGTCATATTGGCAAGGAGCACAATAGTGACCTGTTTCACGAGGTACCAGATGAAGACATTATTCAGGTTTCTTATACAGTGAAACCTGTGTATAGCGGAATCGCACGGGACCCCATAATTTTTCCACTATGGACAGGTTTCCGCTATAACCAGATCAAGGAAGTTACTCATTTTTTTTGCTCGCGAGAAAGACAGGAAAATTGGGAGAGCAAAAATAAGCACCTTACCTCAATATGGTGCAAAATCCTAACTTTGCCTGCTCCATTGTACCATCAGCCCGGATTCTGGCAATATGTTGAACCCGTGTCAACCCCTTCCTCCTCTCCGACATAACTGGACTGAACCGTGAACTAAAAGGCACCTACGAGTCACATGAGTCACATCTTCTTGGCCTGTCCCAAAAGCAGATTTTCGAGTTTCGCAACCAAAAATAGTCCCCCTCTCCTCACCATTTATTTCAAGGCCACAGGCCATAGCAATTCCAGAAATTACTAGACACACGTGGTCCAAAAGGGGTTACTCAGAGGCCACCTGGAATTGCGGATAGTGAACCCGGCTGTAGTTTCTATTTTTGTGACTTGCAGGATATAATGCGAACCTTTTGATTTCCGCTATGAACAGGGATTTTCTCTGAAGGGAGTCAAAAATCCCTTTAGTTTCCGCGTTGGGCAGGTTCAGTTATATCCGTCAAAAAATACATTGTATGCCCTATGCATATGCCTGTTCCCGGAAAAAATTCCGTAATGGATAGGTTTCCGCTATATCCAGGGTCCGTTATGGGCAGGTTTCACTGTATTTTTAAAATGGACAGGACCACTGCACTGTGTCCTGTGTTGGTGTTGGGAGGACAGTCTGAACAGTTAAAAACACTTTATGTGGACATCATTGTTGAACTTTCCATTGTTATATCTCCATGAGATTTGACTCCAGTGGCCTCAAATTTAGAATTTTGCAATAAGGTGTGGATTCCTACCCACCTGATTTTTTTCAGTTACATTGGAAGGGGTCGAGCCACCACCATTTACAGGATTGACGTGGAATGACCCCACAACTAGCAACCAACAATACAATCATATTACATATGCATCCAGACTTTTGGGTCACCCTGTACATGGAGAGGAATGACTTGTCATACATGGAGATGCACAGACTGGCACAATGACCTGACAGGACACAGTGGGGCTGAACAGCCAGCATTTGTTACATGCAGCCTGGCCGGAAGCACGGATGTTCAGGATGCAGGGACCCAATATGGCTTTGTAAACGCCCCTCAAACCATACTCTAATGCAGTGGTTCCCAACCTGTGGGTCGCAGCCTTTTCCAGGGGGGTCGCGCATGGCCGCAGTTATTTTTATAAATTAAAAAATAACTAATAAAGTACCAAATAGTTTTTCCAACACCCACTAACACTCGGGGGCGGG
>KZ538464.1:41622-56642 GCA_000934665.2 Catajapyx aquilonaris | reverse complement strand
GGGGGGGGTGCGCGCAGGTTACTTGACTATCATAAAAGAGGGTGGCAACCCGAAAAAGGTTGGGAACCACTGCTCTAATGCATGTAAATCCTGCAAAACAAAGCAACCCAATCATCTCTCGGAATTGCCTAGCATGTGCAAACACCCACCCTCTGATTCTAGACAAAAGCTCGCTTGGAGGCGTGTGTGTAGTATAGCCCTGCAAGACCATGGTACAGCTGTGCCAAGAAGCACCACTTGAACTGCTCAAAACTTGAGTAATGCCATGTGCAGTAAGGCTATCTCATGCATCCTGTTCCAACATTTCAAGCAGAGCAACTTAAGAGAATTGTCCACAGGCCTCCACAGAGTGACCTTCACTTTTTTGCCACCTCCATAAAATTTCTGGTGGTTAAGAGCGTAGGGAGTAAGAAGATAAGAAGGAATGTATGGCAATGAGTGCTCCATGTGGCTTTTAAAACCTGGTTCCATTGTTCTAAAAGGTTAAGGATGTGATGTTTCCTTGTAGTGGTAACTAAATACCTGTGCCATAATGTGACTAAATAGATTTTTGACAGAATTTTTTTAAAGAAACCTTACAGACACACAGCATTCACTTTTGTCACATGGTAATATTAGAAATGCATTTAAAAATACAACATACCTGAAGTGACACACAGCTAAGAGATGATCTTGATGTAGGCATCTCACCTACCACCTCCCACACATTCAGACTAGCATCGTAACGCTCAATGGTATCATGGTACCTGTCCCACCCTTCTTCTCCTCCTAGCACAAAAATGTGCCCATCAATGACGACGACTCCAGGGCGATACCTCTTCTCATGCATTGCAGAACAAAATTCCCACACGTCCTGTTGCACATTATAACGTTCCACTTTGTCTGTATTCTCTGTTGAGGCATGCCATCCACCTGAAATGAGTATTTGTTACATCAGCTATTTAATCCCTCTTACTCGCTACTTACCAACAACATATATGGAGCCATTCAGAACACAAGCAGCTGATCCACTGCGAGGTATAAGCATGGGGGCCAGATCTGACCATGAATTGCTCCTAGGGTCATATCTCATAACAAGCTCAATTCCATCCCCCTCTTCCATAATAGCACCACCAATGACATACAAAAACCCATCATGAGATACAACTGCCGGACTGGTAACTGCCATCTTCATCGGTGCAACAAACTGCCAGGTATTAGTTTGGGGATTGTATCGTTCCACCGAGTCCAGGCGAGAAGCCCCTTCCCAGCCTCCAACAGCATACACATAGCCATCTAGCATAGCCAAACCTGAAATATGCTCATCCCAATAAATTGGATCCATCCTTACTGTTTGGCTGCACTTCATACCTAATTCAGAGCGTGGAACTTGCATGGGTGTCATTTCTTGCCACACATCTAGTACGGGGTCAAAGCGCCACACAAATCGTGAGGCACTCCCATCAGGAAATTCCCCACCAGCCATGTACACTGTATTCCAGCCAGATGTTACCAACCCATGTTTGCTGTTGAGGCAATTACTGATATTATGGCTCTGCAAAGTAATACAAGACTAATATCTAGCACAAACACCAAAAGACCACATGGTGTCTCAGCTTCACTTGGAATCACCCCATATCCACACTTGAAGTATAGTACCTGTTCTACCACCAAACAAAACAGCTCCAACAACAACTACATGTACTATCTGCACAGAAATGGTACGGACACTAGGGGGTAAGCTGACCACTGACAAGTGTCCATACCATTTCCGCACCGATAGTACCTCTCAAAGTACCACCCAGTTGGCCTATCCTGTTTTTTAAATGTGATTATTAGTATTAGGATTACCAAGATTATTTGAATAATGCAGTGCTGTAGCAGGTAGTTACATATGAGCTAGAATACACATGGGCTTCATGTGACCATGTGAAATGCAAAAAAAAATGTTGCATTACTTTAAAGCCTAGTTTCACGAGTAAGGGAAGAAAGAGAAAACAATTTCACTTTTATTATTAGAACCAACTTCCACTGATAAATTTATTGTCATGATACTCAGCAAAAACAGTGCTGGAAGAGATCCTGTCTTTTGCAATTCGAGTTTTCAATTCTCTATTTGACACCATCAAGGACTATTTACACCTAACATCTTTTGCATCTTCCATGTCATCTCCTCTCTTCACAAACTTACATGTGCCAATTTTTGTATTAGTTGCAAAAGACTCAACTCACCTGACTGCAAATGGTAAGCAGGCCAGGGTACGCCAGTGCATCGTAATCGGGTCGCAGCACTCTACCGATCGAAGCACAACCTTGTCATCCTCGCCACCAACAGCTACAATGACCTGTATGAAAGGAAGAAAGCCAACTGTATTAATAATAACAACAACAACAACAATAATAATAATAATAATAATAATAATAATAATAATAAATAATTTCCGGAGTTGTTTCCTAAACTAATAGGCCACAGCCGCCTCCTTCCTTTCCTATCCTTTCTCAAAAAGCGCAGTAAAAACGAAACGAAGAGTTCCAGTCAAAAAAATCCCCCCTAAAGAGCCGCCGGCTGATAACGTGGTATGAATTATTAATTATTATAATAAATAATTTGGGTAGTGCAGACCTCTATTTGAGGTATTACCCAGGGGTCATTCCAGCTCAACTGAGTCAAAGTGTTGCTTGACCATCTCCGATTTTGCTGAAAAAAAATCATGGTTGTTGATGTGAAATATAAAATTTCAGCCCGATTGCGCAACACTGGTGGGCGGGGGCCATTCACGAAATTTNGGGGGGGAATCAGCCTTTTTTCAGTGAATTATTTCAGTATGTGGCCCTTGTCCAAACCACCGTCCACCGTCAAACGGCGGGAGATTGTGCAATGCGAGGAGAAATTATGCCAGCGCGTTTTTTGGGACAACAATGCTCCCTACTGGCAGCGGGCGTAAACTAGCGAAATGAGGCATATTCCATTACATTGATAAATGTACAAGGTTGATAATCACGAAGATAATTCGCGATTTGTTGCTGTAAGGCCCGTAAAATAAATTATTATTGTTGAAATTTTGATGTTTTGCACTTGGTGGCATAGTGTTGGTTGCCGTGAGTGGGAGGTTGCTTTTCGTTACCAGGTAAGTTAATATTTTGATAACCACATTAATGAAGATAGTAAATACGAGTTGCAGTTTTTAAATCTGCATTTGTTCTTGAGCAATGACCCAATGAATGAAAAAGGGGGACTTGACGAGGAGAGATTATGCCACTGTTTTTTCCTATTATTTCAGTGATTTTCACGTGTGGCAGTAATGAGAGGAGTTTACCTGAAGAAGATCGGTGGGAGGCTTTGGGGCTAATAAAGTTTAACATTCTGCGATTCCTGTCTCGCTGTCTGTTCCTTTTTAAAGTGCGGATTATATGAAGGGTTCGGGAGTAAACAATGGTAAGGGTGGGTAAGGGTAGGCTATGGGTTTTACATATCCCTTACCATTGTTTACTCCCGAGCCCTTCATATATTATAGCTACCAGTTTTTTAATATAAATTATTTTGCCTTGCCTGTCTTTGTAGCTTTCTTCTGAGACACATAAACTTTTTACCTCTTTGGATTTGTTTATTACTTTTTGTACGGAACAGTAAATAACTAAATAAGGCGTATGTATAACAATGCTCTCTAGGCTTTATCAGCTTAGGTCTGGTTTTTAAGGGTCATAGAGCAAAAAAAAGGAAGTTAGCTGTTAGCATTAGCTTTAACTAATTTTCTAGCCATTTAGCATTAGCTATTTAGCAAATCCAATTTTTTATAGTTAGCTGATCAGCTGTTAGAGAAGCTGATTTTTCGGTTAGCTGTGCCCACCATTGATAATTATTGACATTATAGAATAACGCAATAACCTGTTTCATAAGTGCATTATGCAAATGTGAAGTTTTTGTCAGTTTTATGCACTTATTTCTCCAGTCACAAATAATGAAAGTAAAGTGATGCTACATTGTTAGTTTCACTGGAGAAAGAGATGCTCTTAGTCAGGTGGTAAATCAACATTTCTCTTAGTTCCATTATTTACAATGGTAAAACTAAACTTGCAAAAACTTCACATATGCATAATGCACATATGAGACAGGATTAGATTGTAAAAGAAAAAACTCAATTATTTCTAGCTTATTAAATTATATGTAATTATTTAGTCAGTAGTAGTAGTAGTAGCCTACCAGTTTTTTATTACAATATGTTGCCGAAATATCTAATTTTGAGCCATCGATATCCGATCTATCGATATAGGGAAGTGGCGATATATATCGATAGTTCACATGTAAACCATCGATACATCGATAGTCCCATCTCTAGTCCGAACACCCGAAATAGGCATTTTTACGTTCTATAAAACTACGATTTTTGAGGTCCTTGTGTTATGAAACGGATATATATTTTCGTTCCGGTGTTCTGCCTACAAAAGAAAAAGTAGGTAAAATCCTAGAAATCCGTTCTCTAAACATTACATAACCCAGGGTAATGACCCTGGTATGTAGTGTGGATGCACCACATTTTAATGATTATGGTTGATTATGAATTATTTAAAATCTTAGCCACAATTTCCCATAGGCTTTATGACTAGCCAGGCAGTTTGGGTCTCCTCTTGTTGAACCTTCTCCACCTACCCGTCTGCGGCAATTAGGGAGAAGTCAGATTGTTTACTCTTCGGAATAAAATTCTGGTTCATACGTAATCGGCCAAGTGTTATCGAAGCATTCATTTCATGGAAGTGGGCATATAATAATGAAGGGTCACATATCTGACAGCCTAAACCTGAAGAGCCAAATCCCCTGAGAGGCAAAACTGTTTTGCCAACTGTTGCACCCTCATGTGAGCCTGTATATCGACATTTGATTTTCCTACAGAAATGGTGACAAAATATGTGGAATTGTCTAAGGACGTGAGAGGCATAATTTACAATGAAAAGGAAATCACATGCTGCTGGGAACTCCTTCATTAAGTCACCTGGCAAAGGCTATTTCAATAGAAAAAATGTGAGGAAATGTTCTCTTTTAACTAAAATTTTGCAAATACGTAGGAGTCAATTTTGTACATGTTAACGTGAAAATGTCTGTATAGAATTAAGGTAAGTAACAGTGATCGCCGTGTTCAGGAAAAAAATTCACGTCGGAACTCTTTCCAGAGGAATAATTGAGGGGTTGTGTGCACGAATGGCCTAACCGCCAAAATCATCGATTTTGAGTGAACAGCAGTTTCAAACGTAGGAAAAAATCTTCCATTTTATGCACTAATTTTCAATATGATAACTCAACTCCTTCCTGTCTAAATTTAATTAGCACGCTGACTATTTACATTACGGACATATAGGGGATTTGTAACTTTAGGTCTAATTATCTCCATTCGCACCTCTCGGCGCTTAGTCCATTCGTGCACTCAACCCATCAATTTAAGAAATCATCGATTTTAAAATATTGTTTGAAATTCCAATTTAAATTTTTAACGTGACTATAAAATTGTTACTAATGTACGGAAAATTAGTGAACGATCTGACGTCATCGTTTCTTACATTGTTGCTTTTTGTTGACACTGTTTACTCATATTGTTCTGTGAGAATATTTCCATGGAAACTGTGATGACGTCAGATCGTTCTCTCATTTTCCGTACATTATGGTTACATCTATACAGGGTGTTAATGAATTCAATCAACAAACTTGTAGGGGTAATAGAGGGGACCAAGACAAACATTTTTGACATAGGAAACCGTGTCCGGAAACGCCATCCAGAGGGGTTTCATAGACGAGGAACGGGTGCGCTCACACGCGTCACGCGAGAGGCGCTAGGTGAGCGGATTGTTTTGTTGATAGATGGCGCTCGGATAGTAACCAACGATGCGATGTGCCATAATGTGGCAACAACAGAGTCATCTAGCAACTAAAGTCCGCCTCCTAGGAGACGCGCGGATAGTCAACAGCGGTTCTGTTGTTGCCAGGCTATGGCGTATCGCGTTGTTGTTTACTTACAACGACACGATACGCCATAACCTGGCAACACCTGCGCGCCATCTATCAACAAAACAGTCCGCTCGACTAGCGCCTCTCGCGTGACGCGTCTGAGCGCACCCGTTCCTCGTCTAGGAAGCCCCTCTAGATGGCGTTTCCGGACACGGTTTCCTATGTCAAAAATGTTTGTCTTGGTCCCCTCTATTACACCCCTACAAGTTTGTCGATTGAATTCATTAACACCCTGTATACATAATCTATATACATAAGTTTGGATATTTGTCCCTCATAGAAATCCAGGGGAAGGCCCCTACACCGCCTTAAACTAGCTAATCGGGGGCTACATTTTTCGAGGAATTTAATGCCACATGTTTCAGCCACATCTTGTGCATGAATCGAGAGTAAAACCAATGGTGCCAGATCCAGTGATTTTCACCCAGGGCGCTATTTTTATACCCCCACCCAAAACATGCAGAAGCGAGCGGGAGACAGAGGGTTAATGGTCCATTGTCCATGTTGGAACTCAAACCCAGCTCCAGGGATGACTAATCCAGCACTACACTGTTGCGACACTTCCAGAATGCCCACTTACATCCTGCATAACTGAAGGTGACAAACCTGCATGGTTCCAGCATTTCGACGATGTCGCGTTCGTTGTGATTGCAGTTCAGCTCGTCTATCAGGTAGGAGGTGAAAGAGACGAGCTTCCTCCACCAAACGCTGGCATTCTGGAGACTGCCTGATAACTACCTGACTTTCTACCAGATCATGGAGGAAATATGGGCTTAGCAGTGGTAGACGAACATGTTCCAGGACCTAAAAAGAGAACAGTTTTAATGACTCATTGTAAAGTGCATGTAGAAATGTATATTACCTTGTAAAAATCCACTTTACGCTGTTCTAACGCATGATGTACCCATCGTAAAGCAGCCTGAAACACTGACTCCTCTTCATCGATTTGCAACTCATCACTGCTTATAAACTCAATCAACTTATTCGCTGGGAGGGTCAAAAATTCTTCTTGCTCCACTACACGAGAGAAATGCCTAAAAAAAGAGTGTCATTAGCTAGTTGGCTACTTTCACAAATCATCACTTCTCATTACTTGAGAGCATAATCTCGGGCCTTGTATTGTAATTCGCAACAGGCATGAGCTTCGGCAAAGCAGTGGATGCCCACACAGTTACTTGAGTCCATATGTTGCTCAAGGAAATGGCAGCAGGCATCACGAACAGAGAGCACCTCCAATAAATTGGAGGCTGAGAGAAGGCTCTGCACGTTTTGCTTAGTGATGATTACCTCACTGGTGTAGGCAAAGTCTAGGAGCAGCCGAAGAGTAGGACCATCCACCCCATTCAGTGCTACTTGGTCTTGGTTGGCTTCAGCCAATGATGTGGTGAACATGGCCTACCAGTACACACAACTCCAAATGAGTATAGTCCAAAGAACTGATACCCTCGCAGGCTCACAAAATTACTATTTTTAAACCACACAATTCCAGCTTATATACTATTTTTCGTGGGTAAGTCCTAGCTCTACTAAAAAGAAACTATCCACTTAAAAATACGGAATTTATAACCAATAATAACTTATGCACATGTACGAGGACTATTCTTAAAATTGAGTTCCCATAAGCTGTGAAATAAAAACAAGAGTAATGAAAAATATTTTTATACTCACAAAAGTGAGAATCATCCTTCTGCTACTTCTCAACATAGTCACCTTCCTGATTGAGAGACTTGTCATAACGTGGCACCATCTTTTGTAACCCTAATATAATCGATGCTCCCGCCAAATGTGAGGTTTGCTCTGTAATTAGATTTGTCCAAGCTAAAGGACACAAAGCGGCCAAAATTGATAGGAGATCATGTGCAGACCTCAGGGAAAGAACGATCAAGGTCCCCTTTTTGTCAAAAATGAGTTACATATCTCAGAAGATACTTTGAGTCGCGTAGAATATGATGGTTTGGTCGTGGTTGTGGAGTAATGATCATAAGTCACAATGGAAGGCCCCAAAAGTGGGATTTACAATGGAACCTTATGGGCCTTCAAAATTTAAAATTGGAATACTGTATCTTAGTTTCACCTGAGGTGGACCTTGATCTTTCTTCCCCCCAGGTCTTCATGTAATATGTGTGGAGAAAAAGTACATGAGTGACATTGCTGTGTCAGCATTTGCAAGAAGCTTGGCAAGAAGGGCAAATTGATGTCCATGATTAGGAATGTCAAGGGAGAAAGTCTGTGACGACTGACGATGTTGTTGAAAAGTCAACAAAGTTTAGAGGGCATCAGGTCACAATTTCTGACCTGTCTGATTTTCCCCCATATTTTGAGGTCAGCACTTTGACATTGTCACGGGGAAGCTGTGCTATCACAAGAGTTGTGAATAGTGCATTCAAGAACAACGAAGAGCTGAAAAAGTATGATAGGTTAGCTCATTACCTAGGTGGCAACCTTCCATGGGGAAGACATACAAAAGATGGTTCTGTGTTATGACAAATGATGATTCAGTCGGGACGGTGACTAGTGGAAAAATAGCATAAGAATGTAGACTCTAACTTTTGTAAGTATTAAAAATCTTTTCATCACTCTGGTTTTTAAACCACAGCTCTTCGGAACTTCACACAAAAATAGCCCTCGTATTTGATATGACAAAACATAAACTGCGGGTAGAAATACTGGTACACTTCAAAACAAAACGCTGTTTTGAAGGACAGCATAGTGGTGTAGTGGTGATTGTCCAAGCCTTCCACCTGAGTCCTGCATTTGATCATGTTTTAAATGCCTAACCTTTGATACAGCCATGGAAGAATTCGTTGTTTTACATCATACACAATCATTGTACAGAACAGAACTGCAAATAAGTGTACTTGTACTTCTCAAGATTGTAAATCCATGTACCATATTTTCTGTGTATACAAAATATTTATTCATCTTCAATATCTCAGTTTTTGTAATGCTAGCAATATTTAAAAAGATCTCCGGATATATTTCAATTCCTTCATTTGTTCCTATATCCATCCAGAGCACTGAATTCGAACAATGTGATACCATAAAAAGTATTCTTTGGGAAAATTTACAAATTAGGCAGGGCTTTGCTACACATATAAAAAACTCATTATCTGGGCAATGAGGTTCCAGAGAATGAATGACCCCTTACACATCATTATGATTGAATGCAGGGCAATCCTAATGTCATCTCATATATCCACAAAGATGAAATCTGGCACACATTCTTATCAAACTGGTATTCCTATACAGTACAAGAGTAGCGCAGAGACACTACTGAATGTGGTTGATTAATTAGGCTAGGCTGTGCCAGTACAAAGGTTAATGTATCAACAAATTCAAAGCTTTCAAATGTGTGAGACCAGACTAGCTGTCCTGATGACAGCATAAACAAGAGTTAAATATGCATTGCTTAAGAAAGTTGAAAGATATGGGGCTGAGACCATCTGACTACCTACAGAATTCACCTCATCTTTCCAGATGCTAGCTTGATTCAGAAGCATCCATGTGATTTCCATCAATGTGGATCATGAAGAAGGAAGAAGAAAGAAGGGAGAAGGGAGAAAGACAACTTGTCATGATTTGATACCCTGTGATTGATTGACTAGGGTCTTTAACTGATCTGTTTTTATTGACCAGACTTTATTCAGTGACTACTGTGTTGGTGGATTTTGATTATTATGCAGGGAAAGGGGAGATCCCCAAGAGAACCCACTGAAACTCTGTCCGCATGAGGAATTCCTCGTCTGACTTTGTGATCAAATGCAGATCTCACATTTGGAAGGCTGTGTCATTAACTACTACAACAGTGCTGCCTTTCAGACAGACGCATCTTGGCAGACATAATATGGCATTTTCTTGTATGTACTGATATACAGTACAGGTTGTGTTCCAAGTATAAGAGTTGCTGTAGTTCAGCACCCTGACAGTCCTACCCCAGCCTTATGAAAACATCGGTTGTACAGACCTGAGTATTACAGTCACATCATACAAATCGCAGGAAAAATATTCACTTCTATCTGGCTCTGACAGATGACCACGATTTTGAGGGTAGTCACACAAATACCACAATTTGCTTGCTTCCTCAGGCGATTTACGTGAATACATTTGGTCAGAAGTGAATTCGCTGAAAGCTGAAATTCGCTCGTTTTTTGATGCTTAGTTGCGTATACAGGGTCCATCAGAGTCACAGGTCAAGCACGCACGAGGGGGTGGGGAAAAATCGTAGGTGGCGATAACCACGGTCAGTTTTATAAAACAATTAAGAAATAAGGGAGTAATCGATTTTTTATTACGGAAATATGGCGTGACGTCACGTCCTTTCCGTTCGAACTGAGAGGCGCGGAAAGGTGAGTATGGTGTGTACAGCGGCTCTCTAGCCGTGCCGGTTGCACTGAACAAGGCGCTCTCATGCTCTCCCGCTTTCCCACACAAAGCATGGGGCTGGGCTTGGACCTCGGCAACCCCTCTTTGCGACCTGCCCATGCAACTGTGCACCGAGAAATGGCGGAGGATGTCGAGCACCAATGTCTCGGTACAGGCAGGAATGACAGCACGCATACCGCGTAGACGTCATCCTCATTGAAAAATCGGGAAAAATGTTTCTTGCGGTGGACAGACTGCTGCGTGAGGCCAGTACCGGCTGGTACATTGCGAGGAAGGCGAGATACGTCAGGTGCGTACAGTAGTACAGCACTGCACTGGCTGGATAATGCCTGTTTACAGTAGTGTACGGTACTGTAACAGTACTGTATCTCACAATGCACCTCGGACCGCACGCACCATGGCAATGGAGGAAGATGTTCTGGACATGGTAGCCATGGACCCATCGATCAGCACCCATGAAGTTGGCTGTCAGTACGCATAACGTGACTATGGGAAATCCTGGAACTGGCGCCCATTCGCTCGGATGATGTCATGGATGATCCTTCACACATTGGAATGAATGCTGTGCACTCTACGCCCGACTTCACGGGTGCTGATCGATGGGTCCATGGCTACCATGTCCAGAACGTCTTCCTCCATTGCCATGGTACGTGCGGTCCAAGGTGCACCTGTCATGATGTGCGATACAGTACTGTTACAGTACCTTACACTACTGTACACAGGCATTATCTAGCCAGTGCAGTGCTGTACTACAGTACAGGTGTACTACACACTGTACTACTGTAAGCATCTGACGTATCTCGCCTGCCTCGCAATGTACCGGCTGGTACCGGCCTCACGCAGCAGTCTGTCCACCGCAAGAAACATTTTTCGCGATTTTTAAATGAGGATGATGTCTACGCGGTATGCGTTCTGTCATTCCTGCCTGTACAGAGACATCGGTGCTCGACATCCTCCGCCATTTCTTGGTGCACCGTTGCATGGGCAGGTCGCAAAGAGGGGTTGCCGAGGTCCAAGCCCAGCCCCATGCTTTGCGTGGGAAGGCGGGAGAGCATGAGAGCGCCTTGTTCAGTGCAACCGGCACGGCTAGAGAGCCGCTGTACACACCATACTCACCTTTCCACGCCTCTCAGTTCGAACGGAAAGGACGTGACGTCACGCCATATTTCCGTAATAAAAAATCGATTACTCCCTTATTTTCTTGATTGTTTTATAAAACTGACCGGGGTTATCGCCACCTACGATTTTTTCCCACCCCCTCGCTTGACCTGTGACTCTGATACACCCTGTATATGGGACTGCTAAGTTAGAAGTAACTATCCGAAGCAGTAGTGGTGGAGTGGATATGGTACCGGACTGCTAATCGGGAGGTCCTGGGTTCGAGTCCCGGAGGCCGGAGGTCCTGACCTTAGTTTTCTGTGGTTTTCCAAGGTCGCCCCAGGAAAAATTCCGGGATCGTACCGTAAAATAGGCCACAGCCGCTTCCTTCCTTTCCTATCCTTGTCCTGTCCATGAGGAGGTGCGGTGTCGGTGGGGTGTTTCTGACCCGCACCTAGGGGGCTGTCTTGTAGCTTGGCCCCCTGGGGGACTCCACACGACCCCCATATTTCGGACATCGCACCTGCACCCATATCCCCCCCTCACAAATCCCTATCCTGACCCCTGCACCGGAGAGAAATATGCGAAGAAAATTTCATAAGAAAAAATGGAAAGTCTATCGTTTATCCGCACCTAGCGACGCGGTGGGATTGGCAGGGCGTCGTGTGCTCCAAACATGTTGGCTACCCGTTGCAAACAACCGGTTTCCGGGAGAGCATAACATAGGGCGTCTTCTTACCCCTGCCATGCGAACCGTTCAGACGAGTGCTAGGACCACAGTATTAATGAAGGAGGTGGGAAATATGAAAGCCATGATGGTTGCTGCAGTCCGTGAACCCAAAGAACGATATGATGTCACACCAGCCGCGTTTTCTGAGGGTGTGCAGTAGTATGCCTGCAGAGTGAGTCGTGAGCATGATTGGAGGGGAGGGGTGGTGGCGGGCGGAACTTGGCGTCATGTAGTTCGTTGGTTTAACGGACTGTGTGAAGGTGTACTTTGCGCTTGGCAAAGCCACAATAACGGTCGTTGGCCTGCGGCGCCACAAGACGGACAGTAAATGTTGCGGATACAGAAACCCACAATAAGCGCCCAGCTCCGCTATCGCTCCGCAAAAACTAAAAATATCACGCACAGGCCACAACAATGTACATTACTGCTGCGGTAACAAAAAGCCATACAGCAACACCAAGAGAAAGGGCTATTCCATCCACTTAATCACCTCAAAATCCCGAATTGAATCCCCGAAAGGCCGAAAAGAAGAATAAAGCACAGTTCCATGTAACCATGCAGCAGTATCAATAGGCACCCGATTGTTTGAGACGCAACGTTGCCAACCGTCGGGAAGCCCCCCACCCGCCTAACAGTGCTATTAAGGTGCGGATAAACAATAGTTTATCCGAAAAAATGGTGGTAACAATTTTTTCTTATGAAATTTTCTTCGCCGTAAAAGGGCTCTGTTCCCTTTAATGGGGTTAATAATAATAATAATAATAATAATAATAATAATAATAATAATAATAATAATAATAATAATAATAAAAAGTTTGAAGTAACTAGCAGTGGGACTAAAATTCCCCCCTGGTCTTTAGTGATGACTAAAAATGACCCTGATACTTGGAACACCCATAAAACCAGAATATATCACAGGACAAGAACATAATGGCACATTTTTGAAAAGATCTGCTATATGTAATTGCCACCATATCCTTTTCCGACATCTTCAATTTTGTTATTGAATTAAATTAGAAAAATAATTGCAGATATGCTCACCCTAAAGTAAGGACTAAAAGCAGCCAACACATTCCTGTGGACAGGAAAAGTTTCACCATCTATGCAGAGAGTAACATCACAAAACTTGCCAGTCTGGCGAAGTTCATTCAAACCACTCAAGACCTGTGAATATTGACAAAAATAGGGCAGTAAAGAGGCAACAAGTGTTACTCAAAAATTTCAAGACTCTGAATCTAAAGGTACTATATTGCTCAAAACTATGGAGATGATTTTGCATTGAAACCCAACGCAAAATCATCTGGCCATCTTTTTGAGTGATATAGCACAGTGTCGGACATTAATCAAGTCATACTGCTAGCGATATTTTCCGAAGTGGCAGAATAACGAATCGAAAATATGGAGAGTGCAAGCCATGCGAGCAAGATTCGTTCTTCTGCCGCTTCGGAAAATGTCGCTAGCAGTATCACTCGATTAATGTCCAACACTGTACAAGATGTCAGAAACACCATTACCTGAGCAGCATGAGTATTTTCCACAAACTTATACTCATCTGTTTCGGGACTGTTAAGCTCAGCAGAGGACACACTCTCACTGTCAACGCTTGGTGCTCGTTGCCTGCAAAGAAAATGGTAGCGTAATAATTATTATGCATGCTGAGTTTATTTTCAAACAAATCACTTAATTTCGCTTAACCCAGATATGCCTGAAAGATTTTTTGTTTACATTTTGGTTTTTGTTTGATTTTATTAGTTCATGATAGTCTCCAAAACACAACAAAAATGTTAAAAAAATTTATGGAATGCTAGATTGTAAGAAAAGTGCCGTCCCCTATAGGGGACACTCGGCAAATGTAACATCTAGTATGGCTATACTGTATATACAAGGAAAACGTAAGATATAGGCTGCTGTATTGAAATAAAGATGAAAGTGTTTTTTAAATTCATTGAAAAATATAGAGAAGGAATGTTATAGCTAAGACCCAGTGTCCTATATATAGGACATCTAAATTTGCAATAAGTGATTGCAACAAAAATATGAAATTCTGAAAAATGGCTTCTACACCTCCACTATAGAGGGTTCTTCCAAAGTATTACTAAATAATTGCACAAATGGCTTCTCTGGTCTCAGGAGGGTATAACGGAAACGTGTCCATTGCGGAATTTTAGAGTCGCTTGCTAGTCAGATATGTATAGGTTTCGCTGTATATAAATACACAGTGAACCCTGTCCACAACGGACCCTGTGTATAATGGAAACTTGCCTATTGCGGAATTTTTCTGGTAACTGGCGTATGAAAATTACACAATTTCCGCTATATTCGACGCGGAAATTGTGTACTTTCCATGCGCCTGTTACAAGAAAAATTCCGCAATAGGCAAGTTTCGGTTACGTTGAGGGTCCGTTATGGACAGGATTCACTCTAGATAAATATGTAGTGAAACCTGTCCATAACGTACCCTGAGTGTTACAAAAACTTGTCCATTGCGAAATTTTTCCGGGAACGGGCGTATGAATAGGACATAAATACCGTGTCGAATATAGCGGAAACGGCTGATATACCGTACTATGTATATCCGACATCGAATGGTTCGCACGCGATCCGCAACAACAGCGCCACTTTTTTTCCTCCCCCACTCTCTGCCCACAATGCTTTGCGCCGTTGCAGCGTTCACTTCCACTCGTCTTTCCCGTTTGGTGCTGATGACTAGGAAAATCGTAATTTTCAGCGGAAACTTGTCGATTACAATTTTTCTAGGGCACCGTGCTATTCTGCTATACACAGGTTTCGCCAGTGGCGGATCTAGACGTCGTTGGTGGCGGGAGGGGGGGGGGG
>KZ538464.1:7123-41496 GCA_000934665.2 Catajapyx aquilonaris | reverse complement strand
GGGGGGGGGGGGGGGGGGCTTCACTCTACCCAAAAGAGAAAGTTTGTATGCATGATAATGTTTGATTGTACATGGCAATGGGTTACCAGCATAGCTACGATGGTTGCCATGGTAACCCAGTTGCCGTGTAACCCTCGTTTTAAAAATAGGGATTCATAAAAATTCAGTTCGACAAAACGCACAAAGTCCGGACGCATACAGTAGCCTGGAGTACCGGTGCTTGACTTGCCGATCCATTTGTGGTGCATTTGCCGAGTGTCCCTCATAGGGGACACCCGATTTCAACGCCACCCTCAGACAAGGAAAGTAAAAAATATGCCTATATTTCCACATGGACATCATCATTCATAAGTTTTCTAAGTATTACAAACAAAAAATAACTCACAATGCTAATCAACATTCGAGAATTAATTACTAATCGTCTTCGGAACGTGGAGGTGCAGCCATTATTTTCTGCGTTAAAATTCAAACACCTGTATCTTAAAAATCTGAAGCAATATTGAGCAGGTTTGAACTTGTATAGTTAGCTGGGACTCTACTGAAGCCCCCATCACTACTGCCAGCTCTTTAGCAGCAGAAGAACCTGTGCAAAAAATTAAAATGTAATAACTGTGCAGGTGTCCCCTATAGGGCACACTCGACATATCTGGGTTAAGCAATAACATGTGAGTTTTTTTTTAAATAAATTCATTAATATAAATATTTGATCCCCAATGCAAAAATAAATTTTAAAAAACACTTCAAACAGGGTAAACTTGATGAATGATTGCTTATTATCAGTAAAGTGCAACATTTGAGGTGAAAATTTTCAGGTTTTGTTACCTCACTTCACTTAAAATGTTTCCTCATGAATTTCACTTTTGACATACACATGCTGCAGGGTATCCAGGAGTGCTTCATTGTTCTTATTAGTTAGAAAAATCACTAGATTAATATTTCAGCAGTATCACACCATGGCTAAAGAGAGCCTCTGTAATGCAACATGTTGCATGATTCGACCTCTACCAGTTGAGACTGGTTTGAGCAAAATGACAGCTAGTGGATGCTGTTCCCTTGCAAGTTGATTCTATTGGATTCTGCTAACTACAAGCTTGTGCAATGGCAATCATAACTACTTGGTGTGGAGATTCCCATTTTTTGCAGATGTTCAATCATCCACACTAATTCAACTGTCTATGCTAATTCAGCTCTCAGCACTACACATTTGTTCACTCTTATTACACTACATGCACTCCCTACTTATATCTTCATTCTCTCTCACCACTCTGTCCCAGTGCCCACTTGCTCGTTTCCCGACCCCAAATAGGATACTTACTCGAATCATACCTGAAACTTAAGCCAGGTCATGACACACTGCAGGGCCCTCATTAGTGAATGTGAGAGAAGGGGGCTACTCAGAAGAAATGTATACCCTAAGGAAGGTTAAAAAGAAGATGAAGTTTCTTTTTTCCATACCCATCTTGGATACTTACACTTCCATTGCATTTTGTTCTGGTTCTGGCAAAGGGTAATGCTTCACCAGCAGAATGTCATTAGGAGGAAGCAACTCAGGAAAAACATATTTTCAAGCAAGAGTTAAAAAGAGATAAATGCATCCCCAATGATTAGATGAACCATCACAAATTTGAGTGGAATATGTTTCTAATGAAGTATGATGAAAAAGTGAAATTCAGTTTGCCCTCTGTCTTATTCTGGTATTGCAAAAATCTGCTTTTAAAATTTGCAATTTTGTATTGTTTCCAATTTAAAAGTGCCACAGGAGATACCAGGTATCTTAGATCATTTTAACCCTAATTAGACAGACAGTTTTTTCGCGTTTTTGCAAGGATCTGCAAAAAATTCGCTTGGGTTGTCATTTGAGGGATCAAGCGTGACTAATCTAGTAACATCGTATAGTGTCTAGGCTTGATCCTGAGGCCATATATTGACCCTCTTGCCATACCATGCCTACTCCAATTTTTTGTCCCTCTCCTGCTCTGACAAGAAGTACAGGGTCATCGAAAAAGAATGTCCCATTTTTCAAACCCTGTATCTCGAAAATCTGTAGACACATCTAAATGATTTCAGTTTTGAAATGTTAAGAAATATCTAAAGTTTTGGTCTTAGCATAGTTTGTTTCGATATTAGCTCCATTTGTCGCTCAAAAAATGTAAGTAAGGTAATCGGTGTCGTGCCTAACCCGTTCAGGCATGTCTGGTGTTACCGTTGAAATCTTTTCCCGTAGGTGCTGGAGATGCCGGATCTTTTCACCATTTACATGCATCTCTACAAAAAAGTCCATTGTGGTAAAATCTGGGCTTCTGGAGGGGCTAGGCATAGGGAAACTTCTAATTCAAGACTTCTCACACTGGGAGGCTGAACAAATGAAATTTTTCTATGGCAGGCTTATTTCATGGATGAGGCGACTTCTTTATTTGCATCAAGAACAATGTCTGTGGTGGATATCAGAGATATCCAGCACCTGCGGGATAGATTGCAACGGTGACTCCAAATGTCATTGAACCAGTTGGGCTCAAGACCATATACCTCCTTTTTCATCTGCCAAGCGACAAATGAAGCACATATCGAAACAAAACCAAAACTTTAGACCTTCCTTAGTATCGCAAAACTTAAATCATTCAGTTATGTCTGCAAGTCTTCGAGTTATAGGGTTTGTAAAATAGGACATTCTTTTTTGATGACCCTGTATATGGGTGTGTTGCCCTGGCACTGCTGAACAGACCAGTACATAAGCACAGGGCACGAATTATGCCACAGGACAGGCCTCCGAGCTACAGAGAGAAACATTTTTTCAACAGATTTTGGACACGTTAATTTTATCAATTCCAGTTTTAGTGAACAACTGGCAACTTGAAAAATCAGCCATCATCAACCATCTGTGTAAAAATTAAAAGAAAAGTTATTTCCAGTTCTAACCCTCTTCTGTGTGGCAATTTGAAGTCAGAAAATAATGCAAAATTGTGAATTTCAAATGCAAGTTTTTGCAATAGAATGAAACCTCGATTCATCGTTTTTGTCCAGGGATCTGGAAAAAAACTGATAGATGGGGTAAAATGATAAATACAGGGGCCTTTACAGGGTGTATGTGAATTCATCTGCCGTAATGATGTGGGTGGTAAGGGATGCATATAGGAGAACCATGGCATGGGTCTGAAAGGATGTTGACAATGTCTATCCTTACAAGTATGGATACCCCAGTACATTCCTGCATCACTGGTTGCCAGGATGGGCTTGTTGAGCATCAGTCTGGGAGTGCGCGAGCCTGGCCCCAGAAACCGGTAATAGAGGCAGGCATGCACGAGGGTATCCACACTTCTAAGGATAATCATTGTCGATGTCAAAGGTCGATATCTCCAAGACAGATCGTTGCCAACCTTTCAGACGGCCATGTTATGCTTCTTCCATACACACCTCCTACCACCAGCACCATTTTGGCAGATGAATTCACATTCATCCTTTATAAAATGGAAAAAGTCACATTTGCCCTTGCATTGGCCTGTATGTATTTACTACCTCATAAAAAAGGACACCAATATTGTTTTCCCACTCTCAAACCTAATCTGCTCTTTTTTAAAGTCATTCAGCTAACCATGCAAAGCTACCTGTCAGAGTCCACTACTACTTGTGTTACACCACATGCCCAACCTATTTTTACTCCTACTAATATGTGTGGATTCGCTCTGCCTTTAAAACAATCAATCTGGGATTCACATTCTTCGGGAATAATGATTCTGACTAACAGGTGCAGAAAAATGATAATCAAGGAATGATAGTTGCAGGTTTAATTTGCATCATGTAAACAGGATTCTGGGGCCATAGGAATTGAATGATGGATCTGGGAAAATGACACATTCGGGAACAACAGATCAAGGTTTCACTGTACTGGAAATAGGCAAATGGTCCACAAGTTGGATGGCACTAACAAGGGAACGGTCAGGGTCGAGAATCTCCGATTTGGTTGAAACTGGCTTGAGGGGTCATTCATGTGCGATAGACACAGTGGTGAAAGTGTTAGCTCGCACTGTCCAGCCGTTTCCGAGATATGAGCGACAGTAACATCCGAATTTTGGCCGCGTGCATTTGCCGGGAGCCGCTCTGCCAGCTCCAAATCCCTTGTACCTTGATTCCCCCCACTTTTTTCGATTCCACACCACCATCCCCCACTCCCCCACCAACATTTTCGTTTTCCATAGTTTCTTTGCTCCGGTATTTATTATGAGACCATCAAGCTGCTTTCTTTCGCTTCTGTCAACTGCGAATAAAGAGCTTCTATACCTAAAATTGGGTAATGGGTAATGGGAAAACTCATAATAAATACTGGAGCAAAAAAACTATGGAAAACGAAAATGTTGGTGGGGGAGTGGGGGATGGTGGTGTGGGATCGAAAAAAGTGGGGGGAATCAAGGTAGAAGGGATTTGGAGCTGGCAGAGCGGCTCCCGGCAAATGCGCGCGGCCAAAATTCGGATGTTACTGTCGCTCATATCTCGGAAACGGCTGAACAGTGCGAGCTAACACTTTCACCACTGTGTCTATCGCACATGACCCCTCAAGCCAGTTTCAACCAAATCGGAGGTTCTCGACCCTGACCGTTCCTTGTAAGTGCAGGGAACTCACAAAGGATCACAAAGGATCTATTTTTAGCAAAGGTTAAAAAGAGGATGAAATATCGTTTTCCCCACCTGCAACTCTGATATCCTTCAACTGGATCAATTATTGGTGGTGGTATCGAATTCTGGCTCCTAGTCAGTACAGCTGGATAATGCAGCACGGAAGGGATGTACATCCTAGCAAATGTTAGAGAGAAATACTGTACCTTTTTTTTCAGTCCCCAACTTGGATACTTACACTTGTATCACTTCTTCTGCAATTAGTAAAGAAAAAGGGGCCCCAAGCAAGATGCTAACAGGAGGATAGTCAGGAAGTATATAGCCTACTCCCTAGCAAGGATTAAAGACAGAATAAAATTGCTCTTGTTCCATCTCTCCTAAACCTTGGGTAGGCCTACTTACTGTTCCTCATCCAGCTCCTCATCCATTGAAGGTGACGGAAATAAGCCCAGAATGCTGAAGCTAGGCAGACTCATGCAGGAAGGATTTAGTTCCTTGGAAGAGGGCTTAAAGAGATTAATTATACTGTACCAAGCGATATGGGGAAGAACACATTCAAGGGGATACTCCTTGCAAGGGAACTATCTTGTCCACATTGCCATCCACGTTTGCTATCACCTCAACTGACGCACTGGTCACTGGTCAATCACTTGCACCCATTCAATACCACACTATACCCTAGGTCAGGGCTATTCAACGGCTGGACTGCAGGTAGTCGCTGGTTTTCCAAGTGATCAGTTCTTGTGTGGTGTGAGTTGAAAGGGTAGTTTGGGGAACCCATGAAGAGTAGGAGGAAAGTGGACGCAGAGGACAGGATCGAAAATAATAATTACCAAAGCTATCTGTCACAAGACCATTTGGAAGCCTGCTTGCATATTGTCACAACTGCACGCACACCAAATTTTACGAAGCTGGTTGCGGAAAATAAATTTGGGAGTTTTCCAAAGTGCCAGAAAGCTGCAAGTAAGCCTTAATTATTCCTCCCAACGTACGGCGATCTAAGCAAATTCATCTGGCATGGTTCTCAAGGTTGTTATTCCGCATATTTTCACACATTTCATAATTAAATCAGCCTAACAATTGGTCAGCAGTACTCTAATTTCAAGTTTTTATAGCCTTGTTTTTGAAAATTAATTTAGGGACTTCTAGAGGAGTAAAATTGTTCCAGACTCATCCATAGTGTTTTCCCTGATCTGGTAAACATACCTGTTATTATTTGTAAAATATCTTGTGCGTATCTTCGGAGTATGCATAAGCCGAAATCTATGTGGTTCAGGCCTATCTGGCAGCGAAGGGGTTCATTTGGGTCTACGCAAGGGAAATTTTAGCATTAGTTTTAGTTTTAGTCGCAGTAGGATCATCTAATCTGCCTGGTCCACTCCCTCCAGCTTTGAATATTCAGCTAGTTTTTCCCTTGGCATACAAACTTGGGTTGGCAATCTACCTCAAGTGGTGCAAACCTGCACTTCTTGAATGTACCTTGGTGAATCAGGCACATTTACAATAACACTGGAAAATTAATTGTTAACTGAACATCTCATAAAAAATAAAATGAAAATAATGAAGGCTAGCAATACATAGGATTGCACATTTCAAAGCCGTTCAAGCCTGCCACAAGGTACTCACGCATGCATGAAGTTAGGATACTGAGGCAGTATGACTTCTTTCAAGGACAACTGCAGGTGTTGTAACATATCTCATGCTCAACCTTTGCCCTGACCATGGAATGTACATTTTAAATTATTTCTTAGTCCTTGTCTGCCGAACCAGAACATTTTCAGAAAGTATGTTTTTGAGCTCGTACAGTACAGGCAACCTGCCTGAATTTTTACACAATATACAGTGAAATCCCGATAACTCGAACCACCATGGGACTGAGAAAAAAATTCGACTTATCGAAAATTCGATTTATCGAATATGGTGGGTAAAACAGCACCAGCACAAATTAAACACCTCCAGTATGCGTCTCGCTACTGGGACACAATTGCAAGTGACCGCTAGACGACTGTAGACTAGGGCCTCTGACCGCTCTGAGGGAAAAAGGCATGTCACCAGCGCAAAGGAATGCATGAGTCACTACCTACAGGCTTTCAGAGAGGGCTTTGTACATTTCTTCATGGCTTATCGAGAATTAACCAGCTGGGGTGGAAATCTCCAAGAATGAATCATACCACATGTTTGCCCGACTTGGAAATTCCCCGATGTTGACAAAATGCGACTTATTATTAGTGAAAGTGTTCTGGAGTTCACAAAATATATTCGACTTATCGAGAAAATCAAGTTATACCAATTTGAGTTATCGGAATTCAATTTGCATTACATACGCGTATATGGAGAATCCGCCAAGTCGAAGATTTTCTTCGACTTATCGAGAATTTCGAGTTATCAGGATTTAACTGTATAATACATGAACAACATATGAGGTACAAATCACTACTGCAAATTAATCCCATTATTTTACCACCTCCCCAGGTTTTGGAAATATTAATTGCACTCTTATATCCGGTTGCACCAGTCGCGGTATATGGAAAACGGCGGGTTTTCACTCCGGTATACCGCGAGAAGTGTTGCGCCACCTACGGTTGTTCTAAAACGGCCCGTTCTCCCTCCCATCTACCGCCGGATCCATCTACCCGCCGATCCTGCAGCACAAGTTGCTTATACCGCGGGTTTATGGTGTTGTCGTGGTTGCGGACTGGTGCTTGGGATTTTGTGGACTGTGCGACACCATTGGCACCCCTGCCACATGGTTGCCGTAGATACTAGTCGAATAGCCATACTTCCATGACGTCACGGATTGCGTCACGGGTGCTGCGATCCAATCAGCGCTCTCCAAAAATTTTGCCCGCTTACGTCTCTCATGGGCTAGCATTCTACCGATAACGCCCCGTTTATCTGGACCGGTGCAACGCTATGGAATAAACCCGCGGTTTTTCATGGAATATACCGTGTACCCGCGGTGCAGGGTTCTTCCATATACCGTCCCATATACCGCGACTGGTGCAACCGGCCCTTAATCATCATTACTATGGTCCAATCTAAATCTAAAAGTCCCAATGCATTTTTTAAATAGTTCAAAGCAGGTGTCAAAATCATTGAATGGCATGTCTTACGTTCCCAAGATTTGCATAACTTAGAAGCATTACAGCACAGAAAGACTTTATCTTTCTGAAGAGGGATGAGTACCAATATTGTAATCATCATTTTACTGAAGTGGGCACTGCCAATTTTTTTCCTGGTGCGCATGTACTATATTGTTCAAAAAGATCCGAGATGATACCAAATGTCACCTCAATGCAAAATCATCTCAATCATTTCAAGTCATTAAGTACATCAGTACATGCACAACACTGCAAATCCAGTTTGCTGCCACATGCATAGAATTTGTTACTTATATTTTTTTAAAGCTCTGCTAATACCTGTTGAAAGGCAGCTGATTGATGGGTAAAGTGCTACGTCTCAGTGCTGGTCGAACTGCTGACGCAAGCATCATATTTCTTGCTGATGGCTTCAGTGGCAAACAAATTCCACCTGTTGATAGATGTCACAATGATTATCAGCACTTACAACTTTGAAATACACTTCTATTTCTAGCACCTACTACTAAACAGAAATGATGTTTACACCTTGAACTCTACAAACTTGTGTAACACAGCTGTTGAAATTAGTAAGTCAGACCTACATTGAAGGCTGGAAAGTAACATGGGGATGAGAGAGGGAGGGACTTCACCGCATTACTGGTAAACTCAATGTGAGTTCAGCATCACCTCCCTCACCCAACATGTCAAACCAGGCACGCTACATATACGTACCTGTATGCTGACAGCTTCGGATGCTCCTACCCGAACTACTGGCACAATATCCTAGCGCACCCGTTAGGCTAACTCCTTCTTGGTTGTAGGTTGATCTCAGAGCAGAACAATGGCACATGTGGCCTCACACTCAGGTCGTTCCCTCCTGCAATCCACATACTCTTTACGTACGGTCAGTCACTGCCGCATCGTACGCTACCAGCACCGCCCCGTCCAGAATTCATCAAGAAACAGCTACCGGACAGCGAACGGGACCGTTCCAAGACAGGATTCCGAGGAGCGGGCAACACGGACTGATCACTGTTGTTCTTCCCTTAACTTTGACCTCTTTCCGTAAGCGCTGGTGTTCCAAGGGTGCATTTTTATTCTTCACCCCGCTCTACCCACTTAGGTTAGCGGGCACGTTCAGTTTCTAGATCACGTACGACTGTTTTGAAACGGTTATGCCAACGGTTCGAAGTTGCGCCTAAATGCAAGCGTTCCAAGAGGGATAAAGTACTGCACATATATGTATTTCTAGCCCTCCTGGTAATTGCCCAGCAGGGAATGCCATCTAAGATAGCAATCATATTCAAACGTGCTCCAGAGTGGCTTGTGACGTCTCACATGTCATTACTGAACGTACCTGTGATTAGTAGGCATGTTTTAAAGATAAAATTTTAATGTCCCTTATATTTTCCGGTGGTAGTAGCTATTTTTAAAGCCCTATTGTGGCTCTGGTGTAACACTGGCTGCACTTTTGTTTTCGAGAGTGCAAGGTCAGGGAAGGGGGTAGGAAGGGGTAGGGGAATGGGGTGGTGTAACGTGAAATACGGTACCGTACGGTACCGTCCACCGGAATCTGGCCTGTTCATGCATTGGGGCAAGATGCATTGGGGAGTAGCCTACATTATGTGAGTACATTATGCAGGTTCGCGGGTACCAAACGTGCATAAATTGAGTGGAGACGGGAGATGAAATTGAGGGCTATACTTGCATGTCAGAAGTGCAGGTATTTGTCTTGTTAACCCTTTGATGACGGAGTTTTTTTTCCCCCTTTTCCGAAAATTTTATGACCTCGCCGATTTTCTTGAAATTCGGTGCATTGGTAGCCCACCCCAAGGGATGAAAAACGCACCTATAGTTACCTGATCAAAATGACCTCGTGACCCAATTTTGAGGGGGGCAGAGGTCAAATTCCAACCTCACCGATTTTCTTGAAATTCGGGGGTTATACCAAGGTTATACACACTTACATTTTTTGCGTACACGTACTACCCGCCTTAGTGAATCACAAGGCAGACTTTGCAAGTGCCAGTCACAAATTTTTTTGAAATTCGGCGCATTGACATAGGTCCCCTCCAATATGGGTCACAGGGTCATGTCGAGCAGGGAACTATAGGTGGGTTTGTCATCCCTTGGTGTGGGCTACTAATGCACCGAATTTGAAGATAATCGGCGAGGTCGGAATTTTATGATTTGACCTCTGCCCCACTCAAAATTGGGTCACAGGGTCACTTTCATCAGGTCACTATAGGTGCGTTTTTCATCCCTTGGGGTGGGCTACCAATTGACCGAATTTGAAGAAAATCGGCGAGGTCGGAATTTTATGATTTGACCTCTGCCCCCCTCAAAATTGGGTCACGAGGTCATTTTGACCAGGTCACTATAGGTGCGTTTTTCATCCCTTGGTGTGGGCTACCAATGCACCGAATTTGAAAAAAAATCCGGTGAGGTCGAAATTTGACCTCTGCCCCCCTCAAAATTGGGTCACGAGGTCATTTTGATCAGGTAACTATAGGTGCGTTTTTCATCCCTTGGGGTGGGCTACCAATGCACCGAATTTCAAGAAAATCGGTGAGGTTGAAATTTTTTGCGTTGAAAAATGACCCAAGTTGGCAGGGCAAATCTCCGGACATCATATGATGGCCGTAGGCAGCAAAGGGTTAACTTTAATTTATTGTGGATTTTAATTGACGTCTACGTTTTATAAAGCAGAGAGGTAGGGCCATCATGCACTCAGCACTCTCATTACCATTTTAAAAACCACTTGATAAAATCAAATGCAAATTATAGTTGTCCACCTGTAATAAAGATTGCGTTCATTCATTGGCTGAAATAATATATATTGTATGTTTGCACCACACGGGCATACTTTAAATAGTCGCTGTTCATGAGTAATGTTTTTTTATTATCATAGTGATGTAACCTTTGCAGTGCAGATTGAATAAATGTGTATATGCTTTGGTCCATATATCTTTATAGAAGTTGTCGGGGCACTCGTCTGTATGCTGCTTGCTAGAAGTTCCAAAATCTTCGGAGTAGGCTGAATTGTAGAAGAATATACCAAAACACTGGTAATATAAGTCTCGCTGCAAAGCAAGGTTGAAAATTAGGAGCCTTTGTTTCAAGGGGCAGATTTAGTAAACAATGAATGTATAGGCCCTACTGTACCTCTAGAGAATGCCAAAATGAGAGACAAGTTTCATTGTCTGAGTTGGCATTAGCGGCAACCTATTCTGCAGACTATGCAGCTATGGCTGAGGGTTTGACACTTTTATATCCACGATCATTCCAACCTCCTGCAATTTTTCACCAACGGACCATTTCAAAAGCGATTTCGACTGGCGATTTTACATTTATTTTACATGCAAATAAAGTCCTACGTACCAGTACCAATTGACACATCGTAGAGGTAACAATTATTCCTTGTCACCACTTTCATGTAGAATATTCTGGGCTGTGTCTAGCAAATGATAGATGATGCATTAAGGCTATGTCCCACAGGTGGGGAAAGATTTGCTCCTCCTCTTGGATTTTGTCTACTTGAAAATATATAAGGACAAAATTATCATATTAGTTCAGTTTGGCAATAACGGCTTCATTAGGAGATAATAATGTCATGTTCAGTTTAGAATAATTGCATTAGATTAGAATTAGACACACTCATGGGAGGATGGTACTGTACGTATAGGCCTACTGTATGAATATCTAGGGGCAGTGCTTGATGCATGTAAGCAATAAAAATGCCATGTGCGCTAAGAAACATCCACAATCCAGCTACTTTTTTGGGTTAGGTAGTAAATAAAGGTCTTGGCACTTTACCATAACCTGTGATAGAATGGTTATGTGACTTACTTGCTCATATACTTGTATCTCCTTCCGGTTTATAAGGTGTGTCATGGACACATTGACTTCCACGCCTGTCTGTAATGTGGTCATGAAAGATTATCTGCCTTGGACATGCATCTGTTCGGATGTCCACCGCCCAGCATCAGTCAATGCAGCGGTGTGGAGGGTGCTCCACCAGATGAACCAGATGACACGTTCCTAACCTTCATTCTTAGTCCTCCTTGTCTAGTAATATATTGTGCTATGATATTGTGAGAAGATCCCCCACCTGCCTGCCCCCTTCATTGTCATATGTTTTGGAATAAAACACCCCTAAGTCATATCCTGAGCTATATATTTTAAAAACTGTATGCCATGGTCGGGATCAAATGTGTACACTGCATACGTGTTTATAAGCAATTTTTTAAAAATACCCATTCGACAACATGACTGTGTACTACATTACCTGTGTTAGGAAGGTTTCAAAATCGTGTGTTGATGGGTAAATATCTTGACTGCAGCCGTTAACAAGGTATTAAAATGTGAAAAAAAAACTTACGGCTAGTAGTACTGTGTTTCTTGCAGGTGGGCTTCATCCTGGCTTCATCTGAACTACATAGGCCTGCATACGCATTTGCTGCATATATCGGTGATTTGAATTCTTAAATTTGTATGCCGATAGGACAAAATCGCATACAGGCAAACTGTAAGGTGCTTAAAACTCATCAACCTATGAGGTGTGTCAGTCAGGTTGTTCCAAACAAACAAAGTAGAGAACAGAATTAACTCAATAGGAGGGACTATAGCGGAGGCAAATCCTCCTCCTCTCCCCCACCCTCCGCCCCCAACCCTTTCCTTCCCAAATATCTTAGCATGACCCTGATAAGGACACATGTGCCCTAATGTGATAACTAAGACTCATTCCTGATTATCCCCTTTAGCCTGCATTTCCCTGCCTCTATCCCCACCTGCTGCCGATAAATACTGAGAACGTCTTCAATATATCCATGGATGAACAGGATGACATTTTCTCATCCGTATCTGTGACAGGTATTTAAAAAATATGATGTTATTTATTTCAATTCCTAGCACTAATTATACAGTGTGTTCCAATTATTGGGGTTATTTTAGTTCTAGCATTTCGCCCGAAGTTATTATTTTTGTGTAGCTTTTTGTGCCTGGATAGAAGTGCACATTATTATTCCCAGGTGTGGTCGAACATAACGACTGCTGCACCTCGATCAGAACGAAAAAAGCTACACAAAAATAACAATTTCGAGCGAAATTTGCGATGACTAAAGGACCCCCAATACTTGCAATACACTGTACTCGTATGTAGTTGGCATACAGGAGAAATCCACTCTTATTTTGGCCATTTTGAATAATAAGGTATATTTACATCACTACGAGTATATAGACTGTGTATTCTTAAGCTCGCAAGAAACGGCCTTAGCGAGAAAGCGTAATGAGCGAGAACGAAAACCCAATTCTCGAACCTGCTCTATGGGCTGGTAAAGTCCATTTAGTCCTAAACATTAGTAATGAACCAGGATTATCCGTACTCAGTAGCATGTAAACAAATACAAGGTCAAAATAATATTTGCTTTTGATTATCTCGAAACTGGTTTCTTTTGACTCATTAGTGGATTTCTCTGTACAGAATATGATGCTGAAGCACTATTTGTCACTTACCAGCGTTAAGGTAGCAAAAGTGTCGAAGCAGGCATGCACACACGATCATATCATGGATTAGTCGTGTCGGACATCTACGGAAGCAATGGCAAACCTATCAATCTCCTACTCTATGTTGGGAGTAGGACACAACCATATACTATTGGTCACAAAAAGTTGTGGCCACACATTATATGCCCCAGCCCCAGTAATGTGCAAGTGGCCACAACTTTTTGGGACACATGGGTACATTAGTGGGACAGTACAAAGCGCCACAATAATAAGCTGCACTTCCTCAGGCTAAATAACACTTTTCTATACAAGATGTTTCATAATGATTCAAGGAACCCTTTAACTGAGTTCTTGGCCAGAAGAGGATCATTTTATTTAGAGATGTCAGTTGGTCACCATTGGTGGTCTCCACAGCTTGGGCACCGAGGCAATGGGCTTCAAATACTTGGCAGGTATGCTTCCCTCGGCCGACCGTACCTTTTTTTAATTAAATAGAGGTGATACCATACACTTAGCAATTCGAACTCATTTGGGGGAACATGAAGCGGCCTAGGCAATGGAAGTGACGTATAGGCAGTATCCACCATCTACTGTATGAGACTCATATAGATTAATGTTAATTATCTCAATAATGAGACTGCGGAGACCAAATGACGCTCCTACATAAAGTGATTCACAGGTGTCCAGAAAGTCATATGGTAGTGAAAGTTGGGTTGCTGATGGCAGTTTATCTGAATCATTAGGCCTATACACTGGGCAACAAAATAATTTGGACAAAAGTCATGGCTCGGAAATTACAGTGGCCATTTCTTAATGCTTTCAAGGTGATAAACAGGAATATGACAATGAAAATGCAAAATTGGCTACGGTTTCTGAGAAATCTGCAATAATTTCTTATATAATAAAGCTATACATAGTAGATATGACATATATGTACCAGTAAAGGGTTTAAGTATGACTTAAAACAGTATTTTCAAGTGCTTGAAAGCAGGGGGAGGTTTTAGGCAGTGCATTCCACACCCAAAGTAGTGAATTCTATTAACTCCCATGTAAATAGCAATTATTATTATTTTTTTGTTTTTTGTTTTTTGTTGTTTTTTTTCATTACCCCACGGGGGGAGTTACGTACTCCTTAGGGGGGGGGGGGTGGATTATCACCATTGGGGTTTTAGTTGGAGCGAGTTAAGATAGAATCTTATTAGTGTACTCCAAGGGTGGGTGGGAGGGGATGTGCAAAGTGCAAGTGCAATGTCTCTAATCGTCATTTTGTGAACTCCCCCGGGTGGCTTAGTCTGTCGGAAATTGCCACCCGAAATGAAGCCAGAGATGGCCCAACTCTGCATGGATAAAGGTGGGAACCCCGGGTGGGGATTGAACCCGGGACCTTCATATCCGTGGGCGCACGCGTTACCGCGGCGGCACTTCATCTCCCCATTAAATAGCAATTATTATAAAGTACATGGATCAGGGTGGCTTTATGAATGTCACCAAAACACAGAGCAAAAGCAAAAACAACATAATACAACTTTTAAAAGATAAGCCAATCTGCTAGTAACATTTTTTTAAAAACTCCTAATTAAGTAAACTAAACAAACCGTAATCTGTACAGTATTGGCTTCATCACTGACAACGTAGTACCGTAGAAGAAAAATTGAATAGGTCTATAAAAATGTGAAGACAATATTGAATCGGTCATTTTGAAAAGGTCAATATTCCCATGAAAAGGGCATTGAATCTTGCCCTTTTCAAAATCACGTATTCAATTGCATTCTGGAAAAATCAATAATACCTACAATATTTACATTAGGGATAATCAAAATCACCATCTTGGGTGTTTATGTCATGTCGAAACATCTTTCTTTCATGCACTAGAAAAAATTCTATCTGTTTTTCATATTTTTTGATGCTCTTACCCATAATCTTCCCAAAGAAGTACCCTTATATTTCATAATATTCAGTATTTCCAGCTTTACCGTTTTATTCCTCATCCCAATAAACCTATATGCACCAAAAATCTCTCCAATATAACTTACGTATATGGCTTCCTTAGAGCCTTGCATAATATATCCATTTTTGACCTTTTGACCCCTGCATCTCAAAAACTGTTGAGATCTAGGGCTTTTCAGGTGAGCTGTTTTCTTACTAGCAGATAGATAACCTGAAAAAACACCATTTGAACATGAACTTCACATAGAAATTCGCGTGGTTCCTCTGTGATGTGTACAGTATGTATACATGACCATGATTATGACCATGCCTGTTTCTCCTAAACTAGAGCCAATCAACGTCATCTTCGTGTTCAGTAACTCGAAATAAGTGAAGATTTGCTATTTTCATTTGAAAGCCTTTGTCAGTGTTGCCCAGTGTTTAATATCAGACCAAAATAATGCGTAGAGCATAACTTGCCTTGTGTCAAGATATTTTTATCCCCAGGAGCAACTTCGCCAAACTGGGGTGCTGGAAGTGAGTCTTGGACCCCAGGCTGGTGCAAGGGGACATGTGATGGCTCTTTGGGAGCCTCTGGCACAATAAGAGCTGTCCAGTACAAGAGATGGGATGAGTGATTACAGTGAATAAACGAGCATGTGGTGATGGGGTCAGCCCTGGTCAACCACACTTACCACCAATAGGGTAGTCCTCACAGCGCACTTGCTCTGGATCTGAGCAATGAAGAATCTTCACTGCTTGCTCTCCATCAGTAAAGACAAGCTGCCCATCCACCAGAACTAAATTCATTCCTCCATTAATGTCAAGAACACAAGTACTGTGCACTGAATCTAGTGACTTGGATCCTATCGAATTCCCCCTTTGCTGTATTGTGTGTCCAGGGTAGGAATCATGGATCTCTTTGTCTGCTGAGTTTTCAACAGATTTGTTAGGGGGTAATCTGATGGGTTCGGGTGCCACTGGAGCCACTGCTGGTGAGTAGGAATTGAGGATTAACACTGTAGGCTACAAGTTTTTCAAAACTACAGGGACAGTTGCAACTAGCAGTTATCTTCTAGCCATTTTTCAAAGCAACTTGCATGTTACAGGAACGTAACTCAGCAGCTACGATAATACTGCAATCACTAAATGACATCATTGGGCATATTCTTGAATAATAATTAATTATTGTTCCAATTGACTTGGAAGAGCAAGTGATATTTAAGTGCAACATAATTTTCAGGCCCAAGTGATTGTAAGATGTAAGCACAAGAAATGCAGCTCTTTCTAGACTCCGATAATGCCTCCCTATTTAGCCATACCGATGCTATTGTCACTTCTAGGCGTAAGATGTAAAGCTTCGATGAGGAGGGATATTTCCAACTGCCCGGGATAGGGGTCCAATGCCATGAAAGGATCTAAAAGAGCCTCTGTAGCTGTTGGTCGCATGATAGGATCGTCATGAAGAAGTAGCGTTATTAATGATCGGGGCAATTCTCCCACGTCATCCGGTATATAATAGGCGTTTTTCACTATTCTCCTGAAAGTCCTTTTCCTCGTCTTGGCCATAAATGGGGGATCCCCAATAATCATCTCGTATAGTATGCACCCAATTGCCCACATATCAACAGCACGAGTCTGGGTATTCTTCCTTCGAATGACTTCTGGTGAGATATAGTTCGGTGTGCCGCATTGTTTTCTGTATAAGGGAAAACAATATTAGTACAGCAGGGTGAGTCCAGGTCAATCTAACTAGGGTAGTCTCCCAGTACTCGTTGGTTCAAAACAAATGAAAATGTGTGGGTGAAAAATGTCGAAAACCGAGCCTTAAACCACAAATTTGGCGGTTAGGATATTGTTGAGACAAATGTGACCATCCTAATTGCATTGTCGAGTTGGCTACATCGTTAAATGTTGGATTTTCGGCATTATTTGCTCCTGTATTTTATATTTGTATTGAGCCAACGATTATCATGAAGGAGGATTGACCTGAAGTTCTGACTAACTCTGAATAAAGTGGTTCCTATTTTGTCATCATCATCATCACCATCACGACATTTCCCTATAGGGGCTAGTCAGCGATGACGGGAGCCACAAGCTAACCCAAAATAATAACTAAATTAAAACTTGTAAAAATAAACCTATAAACAACCTGTCCCATCCCCCACCCCTGCCCATCACAGACGACAAACACTCAATATTAAATTTAAATCTTACACTATACAGAGNAGAAATCAAGTGCCCCCCCCCCCCCCTCCCTGAAAGAGGAATCAGCAACTGTTAAACTCCTCCAATTGACTAGAATATTCACCTCCAAAGACCAGAACATCCACAGGCCAGCGAGAAGAACCAGCATACGGAAATCCACACTCGAACTCCAAGCGCTGTGCAGGACAGAGAGAGAGGCCGACACCCTTGCAAGCATGACTACCGGTGTCAACCTATGCATTACTATGCAAGAGATATCTGCCAACCTTGCAGTTCTGCACAGCACCCAGAGACCGAGTATGAACTTCCAGACGCCGACTCCTCCCACCAACCTGCAAACATTCTAGCCATTCAGAAGAATTCAATGGACACTGCCATTCCTCACAAACCCGTGAATATTCTACCCATTAATTAACCTACGCCATTTACACCTATCCAAACAAACAACCTTAGCCTCATCCACGTCCATGGTCATATTGACACATGAACGTCTGGGCTTAACACTAGCAACACCCTTAAGACACTGACCCACCTGGTCCAACCATGTCTTCCTAGGCCTACCCTTGCCCCTCTTACCAACAACTACTCCACCCAAATAAACCTTCTTCACAATCTCCTCCTCCTTCATCCTCTCCACATGGCCAAACCACCTTAGAGTAGACCTATACACCTTGGGGCCGTCCAGACGGGCCAACCTTAGCCGCGGCTGGCCGCGGCCCTGGCGTCGGCCCCGGCTTGCGGAGCCACGGCTGGCCACGGTACCCGTTCAGACGGGCACATATTTTAATAACAGCCACCCGCAGTTGTAATAGTGGCCGGTAGTCATGGCAGCGACGAAAAACAAGTGACGCGCAGTATCCGTCGCCGAGGCCAAGCCGTGGCCAAGCAGCGAGCCAACTTCCAGGAAGTCGGCCAACTTGGCCAACTTCTGAGCCGTGGCCTGGCCGTGGCCGTTGCCGTGTGAACAGTCGCGGCCTCGACCAGCCGCGGTTGGCCGCGGCTAAGGTTGGCCCGTCTGGACGGCCCCCTTATCTTTAACAGTCTCCTTAACATTGCACCTCTGAAAAATCTCCTCATTCCTAATCCTATCCAACTTAGTAACCCCACAAACAGCCCTGAGATAACGCATCTCTGTAGCCAACACCCTACTCTTACGCCTATCTGACCAAACCCACGCTTCACTACCATATATAATGAAGGAACAATAACGTGAGAATAGACAGACAACCTACAGGCAGGAGATAAGTCCTTATTTCTAGAAAACTTACTTGTGGCACCTATCACTTTCAACCCAGAACTAACTCTCCTGTTTATCTCCCCATCCATTCTACCATTACTCTCAAGAACACTACCCAGGTATGCAAACTGGTTGACCTGCGCAACCAGTTTTCCGCGTACCTGCAACATACAAGGAGAAACCTACTGTCCTCTTTCAAATACAAATACCTTAGTCTTATCTACGTTAATCCTCATACCCCTCTTTTCACAAACATTATCTAACTTGCATAGGATCAACTGTAAATCAGCCTCACTCTCCGCCAGAAGGGCAGAATCATCTGCATACAGCAAGTGACTAACTAACTCATCACCAAACTGCACTCCTACACCTTCAACCATAGCTTCCCTTATACATGCATCTAAGTACAAGTTAAATAACCAGGGAGACACAACCCTGCTTAACCCCAACACTAATGTTAACCCAGTCAGAGAAACCCCCACTAGTTCTAACACAAGCTCTACTCTCTTCATACAATGACTTTACAGCCTCCAACAGGCATGCACTCCATAGAGACTCAGAACTTCCCACAAACCTTCCCTACTCACTGTGTCATAGGCTTTCTCTAAGTCTACAAAGGCAACATAAACCTTCTTGTTTACAGCTAAATACTTTTCTATCACGAGTCTCATACAGAATAATTATCTCATCTACACAACTCTTACCCGACATAAACCCACTCTGAATATTCAGTATTCTCTGACTAGTGACCCTGTTAACTCTTTCTATCAAAACCTTAGCATACACTTTCCCTGGTACACTTAACAAACTAATGCCACGATAATTCTTGCAGTCACACACATTTCCCTTACCCTTATACAGAGGTACTATAATAGCATCCCTCCAATCCCTAGGAACTATGTACACCATTCTCAAAAGAAACCCTACATAAATTAGCCAAAAAAGTAACTACATCATCCCCGCCACACCTCACCATTTCCGAAGAATAGCACATTTTGTGTTCTGAAATAATTTGATAGGTTAACAACATGCTGTTTTTGTCGCATTAGATAGCACTCGGGCAGCTCATCACATATGGTTAATCACCGTAGTGGTCTTCGAATTTAAAATACGGGCAATGACTTCTGTTCCAACTGTAGTGTTTTACATTTTTGGGTCACTCCAAAAGCCACAGCTTCTCCAAGAAATTAGGAAAGTAATACCATCAAAAATATATAACTCAGTCCCATTTTTGTAAGGAGCGACCAATGATTTTACATTCAGTCAGCACAGCAACTCCTTATGAGGAAAGGACATGTCCCAAATGACTTATTATTGTGGCAGGCCAAACTCGCATTTATCTAATAGTGTCGTCACCTTGCCGGGGTGGTGGAGGTGTGCTTCAACGACCCTGACGTGAACTGCTCCTAAGCTGGACATATCTTTATTTCTGAAGGAGAGAGACGAAAATAGAGAGATGGCGCTTGCACAACACCATCTATTTTGGAATTATGTTCCTTGAATATTGTGACACTCTTCATTCTCTACCATGTCACTATGTGTAGGCTATAAGTTATAAAAACATTTTTTCTCGTTTTTCCACTATAGTATGATAATTTCTTATATTCTGGGCGGGGTATACTTTTGAATCAGAGATTGTGTCATTCCCAACTCCCAATACTTGCCCTTGTCGTAAATCATGATAATACTGCACTGCAGAATGTGTCCTTATAATCCTACAAAACCATTGAAAGTATAAGAGCGTAAACACAAACAAGGCACTAACCTCAACCCTTCCTCATTGTCTTCCCGGACTGCAAAGCCAAAATCGCCAACTTTTAGCTCAGCAGAGGAGTTGAGGAACATGTTGGAAGGCTTCAAGTCACGGTGTATAATTTCATTTTCATGAAAATACCTTACTGCCAACAATAGTTGTCTTATGAAGTAACGCACCTCAGACTCTGTGAACACTTTGCCGGTATTGAGGAGGCCCTCTACATCCTGAAATAGGCAAGGGTCAAGATCAGAGCAGACCATATAACCAGGGCAGAAAGACACTCCTTACCCCATTTTGGCACAATTCTAACACTAGGTACGAATTGTGTTCATCTTCAAACGAACTGTAAAATTTCACAACATGAATGTGGTCTAGCTGTTGATGGATCGAAACTTCCTGTTCCAATTGTTCCTTGGCAGCGCTTGCAAGCACTTGCTTACTAATTATTTTAATTGCATAGCGCTCATTGGTACTCTGATTCTTCAATACATAGCATTCGGAGTAGCTCCCCTGTAATGGCAAAAATAATACTGTCAGATGCGGTCACCAATATTGATGAAGGCTATTTTCAAGCACAATGTTAAGGTGTTAATGACATTGTAGTGGTCATCGATAAAAACACTTTCCACTCTGTAAGAAACCTATTTGGTGACATTGTATAGTTAAATGTATTTTTTGTTCGTCTTTGTTTGTTTCTTGTTGTCATTATATGCGTCACATGAGGCTTTCTACAGACACTACTTCACCAAACACCACCACTTACGCCCCCAGTTCTGAAATATCTTTTTATTTTGCATACAGAGGAATCTAACACAAAATTATCAAGGTGAAAATGAAAGACTCTATATCTCTGTAGAGTCACTATTAAAATATTTAGCCTTCCTTCTAAACACTGTGCACTACATTTTTGTCAAAAGTATTCCTTTGACTTGAGTTGGTAATATTAGTTAACTGAAATTATAAAACATCCAGGCACACTCGCATATTACTCGCATTTTGGCTCGCCATAAAAAGCACTATTTAGAGTTTAGACTTTAGACTAAGGTATATCTTGAACACACACCTTTCCGAGGAACTCTCCAATTTCATAGGAAATCTTCCTGCTGGTGTCATGAAGATATCGAGGGACGATATATGCCTGATTGTTCTTGCCCATAGTGAATCTGTACCAGAAGAAATAAATAAATTTATTATACAAATATATCGATACAAGAAATGGAAAAAAGTAAGGGTTTCATGGTGGTTTGAGAGTACGCTGACCCTAGCATCCCAGAGAGTACTATGACATCGGAATGATGTTAATGCAATATTCAACTTTATGCTTATGAGACGAATCGCTATAACAGAAAAATAGGCTACAGTATATCAGTCGAATTTACTAATACCTACATCAAACAAATATTGCAGTGATACTAATTTCTGAAATAGGGCTCTGGTTGATATTAGTCGTCCTACTCTATAAATGTTAATGCCAGTTCAAAATAATTATATACTGGTGTGTCATTTACGAAATGTGAAACCGTACTTGCAGTTGGGCAAAACTTAGGTACGTTGCACATGTTGCAGTTTTTTATTTCGCCAAGATGGAAACAGAACTACGTTCAAGCTATAGTTACTCCATAAAACCTAAGTTATACCTGTGGTCACTTGCGAATCCAACCTCAAAGGTAAATGATAACCTGGATCGCTCTGGATGGCATGCTGAATAATAAAATTAAAGTCACATTATTATTGTTCAAACTGATTTAGGCATCATGCACAATAGCCCTTTATCATAAAAATAATGTTCAAGTAGTAGTCAGTGGTATTTTGCCACTGACTGGCATTGTTAGAAAGCATGACACCATCATATTCTTTCTCTGACCATCAAATAACTGTAGTGTCAGTTTTATGAAATTAATCACTTTTTTTTTTTTGTAATACCCCTTGCCACCCCTTACAGGGTATTCGGGGAGAGCCATTGCTCCTATACACCATCGATTGAAGTCCTATAGAAGCCTAGGTCATGTTAGAATAAGCGCCCGGGCCTACAGTCAGGGGGACTGGGAGGGGATGTGCAAGGTGCAGTGCATCGACTAGTAAGGTCATTTTGCGAGCTCCCCTGGGTGGCTTAGTCTGTCAGAAATACCACCCGAAACGAAGCCAGAGATGACCCGAGAACTCTGCACAAGATGAAGGAGGTCTCCCCAGGTTGGGTTCGAACCCGGGACCTTAACATCCGTGGGCGAGTACATTACCGCAGCGCTACTCCGTCTCCCTGAAATTAATCACTTCCTCCAACATTAACAATATGAGAGGGTCATTTTATCACCACATATACATCTGGCATCACTTGTGCCTTATTCACATGTTTAACCCTTAACTACGTAGGTGGAGCCTGAGAGGCTCCAAGCACTATTTAAACGCATGCAACTTTTTCATCGAATTTTATTTTCCCCTGTCCTTCCGTGACTTTGTCAGACAAACCTTCCTAAGCATGAAAAGGAAAGAAATTTTTTTAAAGTCCCTATTGTTTGGTTTAAAAAAATTCGTAACGAGGAACAGGTCCCTCCTGGACTCTATACTGGCTCTACCTATGCAGGTGAAGACTGAGCGGCTCAAGCATGATGTAACCTTTTAATTAAGAATTTTTCCCTGTCGGAATATGCAGACTCTGCGTGTGATTTTTACGTTATCGGAAGCCTAATGATCTGAACTGCACTTTCTGTATGTGAAAAGTCCAATATAACAATTTAGTTGATAAGCAGAAATTTAAATATACCGTTGGAGCCTCTCAGGCTCCACCTACGTAGTTAAAGGTGTTTCACCCACCTACGTAGTTAAGGGTTAAACATGTGTAACAACAATAATTGAATAGCACATAATGAAGGGTGAAGAGGTGCTCATTAAACTACATATGAAGAGGCCCTCACCTTAAGTATGCCTGCCTGGTTTTAGTCCAAGTTGAGCCCTTAGTAAAGTCATCAGTGCTCGTCTATTAATCAGCTCTCTCCTGTAAGCGTGTCGCATAAAAATGATGACAAGGTTGCTCCTCTAATTGCGCCAAAACCTAACTCACCAAACACTTTTAACTGACCAAACCGTTGCTTCCCAACAGGCAAACTGAAAGTAGCCAACAATAATCGCATTATTATCACCACTTTCACATGGAACATTCTAGACTGTATCTTACTAGAGACTGATTTTGCATTTACCCAACACAGGTGGTGAAAGGTTTGCACTTCCTCCATAGTCTCGCTGATCTAAGCCCAAAATATAGTTTTAGGTAATTTTGGCAATATTGTCTTTATTATGGAGATCATGATGGCATGTTCAGTTTATAATTGCCCCTTGCTTTTGAGATATAATAATAATAATAATAATAATAATAATAATAATAATAATAATAATAATAATAATAATAATAATAATAATACAACGTGGTACTTTTCGAAAAAAAATGCCCCCCCCCCCCTCCCCTGGAAGAGGAATCAGCAACTGTTAAATTCCTCCAAGTGACTAGAATATTCTCCTCCAAACGACCAGAACACCCACAGGCCAGCGAGAAGAACCAGCATACGGAAATCCATACTCGAACTCCAAGTGCTGTACAGGACAGAGAGAGAGAGAGAGGCAGATACCCTTGCAAGCATGACTACCGGTGTCTACCTATGCATTACTGCGCAAGAGATATTTGCCAAACTTGTAGTTCTGCACAGCACCCAAAGCCCGAGTATGAACTTCCTGATGCCGAATCGGGAATCCTCCCACCAACCTGCAAACATTCTAGCCATTCGAAAAAATTCAATGGACTCTGCCATGCCTCACAAACCTGTGAATATTCTACCCATTAATTAACCTACACCATTTACACCTATCCAAACAAACAACCTTAGCCTCAGCCACATGGTCCTATTGACACATGAACGTCTAGGCTTAACACTAGCAACACCCTTAAGACACTGACCCACCTGGTCTAACCATGTCTTCCTAGGCCTACCCTTTCCCCTCTTACCAACTACTCCACCCAAATAAACCTTCTTCACAATCTCCTCCTCCTTCATCCTCTCCACATGGCCAAACCGCCTATTAGAGTAGACCTAATACACACCTTATCTTTAACACTCTCCTTAACATTGCACCTCTGAAAAATCTCCTCATTCCTAATCCTAGATCCAACTTAGTAACCCCACAACACCCTACTCTTATGCCTATCTGACGAAACCCAAGCCTCACTACCATACATAAGTGAAGGAACAATAACGCGAGAATAGACAGACAACCTACAGGCAGAAGATAAGTCCTTATTTCTAGCAAACTTACTTGTGGCACTTCGACGCCTAAGAATTATATTGTCGTATGTCCAATGGAAGTCCATTGGACATACGACAATATAATTCTTAGGCGTCGACTTATCACTTTCAACCCAGAACTAACTCTCCTGTCAATCTCCCCATCCATTCTACCATTACTCTCAAGGACACTACCCAGGTACACAAACAAATTTAAACACAAAATACAAATTTACATCCAATTAATACAATTAATACAAGTAATACAATTAATACAAGCAATACAATTAATACAATTAATACAATACAATTAATACAATTAATTTAAATACAAATTTAAATTTAATATTGAGTGTTTGTCGTCTGAGATGGGCAGGGGTGGGGGGCGGGACGGGTTGTTTTTAGGCTTATTTTTACAAGTTTTAATTTAGTTCATATTTTGGGTTAGCTTGTGGCTCCCGTCATCGCTGACTACCCCTTACAGGGAAATGTCGTGATGGTGATGGTGATGATGATGATGATGATGATGATGATGATGATGATGATGATGATGATGATGATGATAATAATAATACAGTAATAATAATAACAATAATAATAATAATAATAATAATAATAATAATAATAATGATAATAATAATAATAATAATAATAATAATAATAATAATAATAATAATAATAATAATAATAATAATCCTGGCTCCTGGGTAGTGCTTTCACCCCCTCTATAGGGGTATATCACAAGGACCTTTATTGAATCATTATACGGAACCTATTAATTGAAGTGCCCAGGCCCACGGGCAGGATGACAGGAGGGGATGTGCAAAGTGCATACTTTTCCTCAGCGCCACTCCACCTCCCTACATTTGTGATATAGGGGTCACTTGCGCGTCAGGTCAGGTGACACGTTTAGTCGCAATAGGAGGACTATTTTAACTGGTTACATTCCAAGTTACTTATTGCATAAATGTTGTCAATAATATTAGCTTTCAATAATATGTATGTTGAGGAGAAGCATTCGTACAGGCACTGGACAGAAATCTGAGATGAAGACAATAACATTACTGGAAATTATTGCTAGAGACCCGTTAAGACCCACTGGCACATGCGGTCAATAGCTAATAGTTTTTCCTATACACTCCAGACTGATTTTAAGAGATTTGTATTTCCAATGACTCCCAAAGTTTTTTTTGGCCACACCTCCCCCGTGCTAAAATAATAACTTACCCCCAGCTCTCATCACCAAAAGTAACTCAGTGTAGCAGTAATGTTTCTAGAACCCACTGAGGTCAATTGCGGTATAATTAAAGCCATAACAGCATCATTCACATTCTTTCCTCATTCAAACATATCTTAATATTTTTATTTTTAACAAATATCACCCCGTGATAGGGCGGAGCCCTTTTAGGGGGGAAGGGGAGGTACCCAAGGGAGGGTGCTGTAATTATAGTCATTTCTGACTTTATGAAATACACCAGGCCTTTTCTCCTGGCCCTGGGCAGAGTATGGAGTGCAATTCTGTACCAGCATGTCGGGTGAAAAGCAGAAAAAGACCTGTCCAAGCAGAGGTGACAGGGACGGGATTTGAACCCCGGCCTCCCGCTTGGCTGGCCAGTGGCGTAACCACCAGACCACCATGCCTCCCAACATATCTTAATTAAATCACACAATAATTTTAAATGACGAAGTAAAACACCAGCATGTACTCACAATTAAGCATCGAAGGACAATTATTCCATGGAAGCTTCTCATTTGAAAGAGAATGTGTAATTAAGGAAAGGCGGAAGGATACGGCTGTAACTTACTCAATGGGGGTTAACTTACTCAATTAGTAAACAGTGGCAACAATGGAAGCAGTCTCCATGGGCTGATGTTTGAATAGGCCCGCCGGACAGGGTTGCCAGGTAACGCACTACAACATAAGCAGCTTAGGCCGAATTTGTCAATAGCTGTTCGGACAAAAAAGTTGGACCACCCTGTATCTCGAACTTCCCTAAGTCGGAGTTCTCTATTAGTTGAAGAAAATGATGAGCTTGGTTGGTCACAATGTAAAATAATAGGAAATAAACTTCCCTAACTCGAATTTCTATAACCAAGAGCCAATAACTCGAAGTTCGTCATAACTGCAGGCAGGGCCTTACGATGGGATATTGATGCATATTCAGTCTCCCTAAGTCGAAGTTCATGTTGGCAAGTAGGGAAAATTTTCTCATTTCCCAGCCGAAGGGTCGAGAGTAGGCCACATGTACAGAAAGGCTCAATTTCCTGATCTCCATCTACCAGATGTACCGAAAGAAGTGTTTGACTCGATTGTGACAATTGAATCCTTGAATCTAAGAGTAGGCAAATGTCCATAACGAAGATTTTTTTACAACAAATCAACGAGGAACTTTGTAAGTGTGATAGTGACAGTTATTTTTTAAGTTTTGAACACCTTTTGTCGATGGATGTAAAGGGAGGCTTCCTTATATATGTAGAGTTCTATGCTTTAAAAAATCCAAACTTTTCTAACTCGAATCTTCTATAACTCGAAGTTTTTTTCCAGCCCCATGGAGATTCGACTTACAGAAGTTTTACTGTATTCTCTAGGTTTGGAGGAAATCTCGATTAGACTACTTTTAATGTAAGTGCAATACGTAATATTTAAAATATAACTTTGGAAAAAAATAAAACCCCAAAATTTTAGGTTGAAAGAAAATGAGCTTCATCTGTGCATGACCAAATAAAGATTTATCTAGTGTACGAAATTTTAATTTTCTCAGGATATTCAAGACATCTCAGTGATGTTAAGACTTGCTTTGAGTGCAATATTTTTTCTCAATGGTAAAGGACTTTGAAGAAAATCTTCTTAAATGGTCCATTTGAATGCCATATGGATTTAAAACTTTCTGTTCTTAAAAATCTTATTTTTATAATCTTTAAGGCCATTCAAGTAGATTTTCAACATCCATCTTGGTTAGTTTCTGCGCCTTATATGGTTCTCCAACCATAGCCAGGCTTCTGCTGTGCTGTTCCCACCTCTCCACCAGGGGGCTTGGTTCTGTTAGCAGTGGAATTGTAGCCAGCAGGAGGACCACCAACAACAACCCCAGCTCCTCCTCCAAGCTTGTTTCCTCGTCCACCAGCCATGTAGTGCTGCTGGTCTGTGGCAATAAACCCTGCAGCTGGTCCACTCCCCATAGGGCCTCCAGCCACCATGGAAGCTCCCAAAACAGGCTGCTGTCCGAAAATTGTGTCACTGGATATTGGAATGCCGATGAAATCAGCCTGAGCAGTAGTGGAATGACTGGCATTGGTGCGGACCTGCGACTGCATGCTAGGCAAATCTGAAAAATTAAATCTTATTGGTTTAGAAATTATACTAGGTTAAACTCTCTGAGACAACACACTACAAGGCCTTCACACATTTCATTCCTAGTTACCTACAATTACAGCCTGTGTAATATACACTAATTCAGCAGGAATTTTTGTTTTGTTTTGCATAACCTACATTGTGACAGAGACACCAGCACAATATAAAATTGAAAATATACCACTAAAATAAGTAAGGATGATGGGTAGTACAATAGATTTTCTCAGAGACCTCATCCCCATTCGCCTTCCCTCATTCTCTCTACCTTCCTTCCCATTGCTTGCAGAAATAGTTCCCAAATTGTTGTGATGATACACAACATTGATATGAAGTTTTTGCAGCCACGAATGTAAGGACTGGGTATGCTTATTTACGCTTCCTGAAAAAAACATAATCATAAAATCAGCCTCTCTCTTCACTCACCCTGCCCACAACAGCCATGAAGCTGACTTTCACATGGTAGTGGATTGGCTTGCTATTTATTCCTTGCTGCAAATGCATCACATAAGGGATTCATCCAATGCACTGGCAATTTACAGTGTGTGGGGGTGGAACAAGTGTCCAAACAACCATTCAAACAGGGCACCCCTATTAATGATAAATATTTCCTGCTCTCAAGACTTTTATGCAACCCCCAGGATTAGGAAACCACAATTTTCCCACCGTCAAAGCATCCAATTCCTCATGTCAATTTGACTTGTAATGAGAAATAATGCGCTGAAAGATATTAGGTATGGTCCTAAAGTTCAAATACTGTAATGTAGTTGGATAACCCTTTGTGGAATGGCTGCCTATCACGTGGTCATCATCTCCAGCAAGTCCAACTCTCAACACCATTTTGCTATGCTCAAGAGAACATTAATCGCATGCCATTTGGAGCATCATATACAAGCAAGTTAATGGGAACTTGACCATCTGATTGCAAAGTACCTGTGCGGGTTAAATTACTTTCATTCCTTTCCCTATCAAAACTGACCTGCAGGGGCATGTCCTCCAGGGATGGCTTGTGCAAGCTGAGCAGGGCAGGATGGCATGTCTCTGATCGGGGCAGTCTGTAGTTCATTGACACTCTCTGGTAAGGGCTGTGAAGGCATGTGGTGGGCATGTGCATCTTGCCCTTGCAGATGCTGAGAGGCCAAGTGGGCCTTGCGGACTTCCCTTTTTTCAGCAAAGGCGACATACAGGGGCTTGGTCCTAACAACGTGCCCATTCATCGTGGAGACTGCCCTTGCGGCCTCGTCGGGGGAGGAAAATGACACAAAGCCAAAGCCTTTAGACTTGCCTTCTGCGTTAGTCATCACCCTGTGGCTGGTGATCTTGCCAAATTGTTCAAACATCTTATAGAGTTTGTCATCATCCAAATCATCACCAAAGTTTTTGATATACACATTGGTGATGTTATCGGTCTTCTCACCAAGCTCCTTCTCACGCTCCTTGCGGGGGATGAATTTCCCTACATATATGTTCTTTCCATTTAGCATTAGTCCGTTCATCTATAAGAATATCACGTCTGATAAATAGCAATAACAGCAATATTTGACAATGTTTTTGGCTTTTATTACATCATTCAGAAAGCAAAACTTCACTAGTCACTAGGTTGTGCAATCACACTATGGCAGTGATAGTCATCCAACATTAAAAATGTGAAGTAACACCAGCAGACATAAAATAATGCTAACCTCATTGATGGCCTTGTTGGCGGCCTTCTCAGTCTGAAAGTGGACAAATCCGTAGCCTTTGGATACCCCATTATCATCAGTGGCAAGCTTGTAGCTTAGGATGTTGCCAAAGGCAGAAAATTTGTCATGCAAGACCTTGCTGCCAATTGACTTGTCGATATTCTTGACAAACAAATTTCCCACACCTGAATTGCGCAAGGCGGGATTGCTCTGCGACCACGAGAGGCGGATGGGCTTTCCCTTGATTTCAAGCTGTTGCATGGTATCTAGGGCTCGCTGAGCTGTTTTTTAAGAAAGTGTTTTAGAGGTAAGAAATGGAAGATAATGGTACCTAGCACTATTACCCTATGGCAAAAAATATATATTGTATATTCCAAACATAACGCTAACACTCCATTCCAGTAGCAGTAAAGCGTGTGTGCCTCCCAAAACATCCAAAAATTTGCATTTCTTCTTAACACTTCAAATTATTTAAAAAGAAATTGGCTTTAATAGAATCACCAGTAATTTGCCAGAATAATGTTGTCTAGGTGAAGGCTAAAATTACGACACAGGAAACAACCACAACACCAACCTGGAGTAAACTGGCAAAGTGGCCAAATTCAGAACAACAATATTGAATGAGAGATTTAACACAGTAAAATTATAATGAAACATGCAGGGAGGAAAACCTGGGAGTAGGTAGTTACTGTTGGACTGACCGTCAGCATGCCGCTTGAAATTGATGTACCCATATCCAAGAGACCGATGTGTAGCACTGTCCCTGCAAACCCGGATGCTCAACAGTGGGCCAGCAGTCAAGAACTTGTCAAACAGCATAGCTTCAGTAACGTCTGGGTGAAGGTCTCCCACATAGAGTGATACCATTTTGTGTTGATTGGCGAACCACTTTTCACATTATCTCAAACACCTGATGATGCACCACACACAGCCCAAATGCAGCAGATTATGGCAGAGGAAAACAAATGAGAGAAAACAGGGTGACATATTTAACTTAGATGCATCTATTGAGGAATTTAAGAGCACTTTTAAAATAAATATGATGAGGCTGAGTTCTCACTATCTGTTCAAGGTGCTACCCTTTCCAGATATCCCATTACCTGACCACAATAAGTTTCACTGAAATGTACTTGCATGACATAGGGTGGTTTCAAAACCGTTAGACCAAGAAGCCATCATTGTTTTAAATAAATTATTAGACTTATTCCTGCTAGTGGTGCAAAAGGGTATAATCCAAGGTTCAACAAGCATCACTTAGGCCAGTTGGATGATTGAGTAGAGTAAACCAGAAACAAGTAGTTGATCCTAGTTATTCTTTGTTCATAACAATTCAATTGGTCAATTTTTCATTTTACTGATAGTTAGCAATACAGCTGTCAACAACTAGCAACCATGCTCACTACTCATGAGAAAGTTTATTGTAAAATCCTGACTAGAAGAAGCAGGCTCCTATAGCAGAGACTGTCTGTGAGAGACAAAAAGCCACCCCAATATTTGAAGCAATGAAAAAGGATCAGCCACTTGTTCTGAATTTACTCTTAATCCCACAACCACCTTTAAACTGAACAGCTACATAAGCTAAAGTCTGATTGCACTACCTCCATAGGGGGGTGGAATACCACCATTTAATTCCATTTTTCTAGATTTTAACTTCAGTCAAGGATGTAGGGTAGGTGTATGGATTTTTGGGGAGGGAACATTGGTGCAAGTGCAATGTCAGTAAAGGGGCCATGTGCTGTTCCCCAGGAGGTTATAGGTTGCCAGACACCTCCAAGGTGCAGATAAGAGACCCTCCTGACGCAGGTGAAAGGAAAGCTCCCCAGGTGGGGATCAAACCTGGGGCCTTTCACTCAGCAAGCCGTGACGTTACCATCTTGGCCATCTACACCTCCCCAAACTCTCCTCGCTCAATAGTTAACAATAATAAATATCAAACTTTTCTGGCCCTTTTCCAGTTTTATGGAGGTGGTGAAGTCAAACCTAAATCAACAAACCAATTCTGGTTAATAAAATTTTCATGCCCAACCTAAAACATCCAGTAGAATTATGATAGAGCATTAAGTTACTTCAATAATTATTATTACTCTGCCCTGGGGTGGAGTACCCTACCTCTATTAGCAAGCAAATGCCATGAAGGCACTCAGGTTTCGTGGTACACAACACCTCAGGGAAAAACCATGGGTATATTAAGGGGTGTTTCTCAGACCCAAGTGCAAAATATTTGCACTGAAAGTATTCCAGGAGGATTCACTATGAAAGACTGAAAATATCTCATGAATGTTACCTTCTATGCACAAATAATTATGACCACCTCCGTGTGAGGGAAGCCTCACAAGCACCAGGTAGGCCGCATGCTCCCGAAACGACTTGTATATTTTGGCAGGTAACAGAAAATCACTTCTAATAATGTTCCTGCCTAGAGTCAAAATGACAATGTAAACAAGCAGGGTGCCACTGACCTGCAGCTCTGACCAGTTGCTAAGGTAAGCCAGATTGTTGTCACAATTTATGGCAAATTGGCAATATGGGAAATTGAACACCCTGTAGTTTCGAAACCACGGGACACAGGGAGACAAAATTTCGTGTATTTATATGTATGCTACCGACGAGTACTCCAAACATATAAATTTTAGTCGCCATTGGAATAGATTTGTCAGGAAATGGTACCCCTTGACGTGGAATGCCTCATATAGGCCTACGTATCTCGTATAAAATGCCGACCATGTGTGCGGCTTTTGGGTGTTTCTCTACTATATACTACTCTTGGCCATGGAATTTTGTAGAAGTACAGTAACAAAGTAGCAGTAGTCGTTATTCCCTATTGTGTTGGTTAGTCGGCGAGAGAGTCTGCACACCAAAAGTCAAAATAGTTGGGAAAAATATTCGGTAGAGGTTTACGAACTTATACGATTGGGGTGAAAGGCTTCCATTGTAATTATAGTGATTAGATTATAAGAGGTTGACCTTTGACCCTGACCACACCCTGTTGGGTTGGACCGGGCTTTCCCCTCCCAGAGCGTTTGGGTTGTAAAAGGGACAAGGAGACAGTCTGTACTCAGCTTGGGACCGAGAAGATCAATAATAATAAATACCAGTGCTCAAGGAACCCACCTAGTTTTCTTGCTATGAGCTATAGCTAGGGGCGGACCCGAGGCCGTCACAATAGGGTGCCTTTTAACACAAAACCTCTGGGAAACATTTGAAGGTAAAATTCGGTGAATTGAATTATTTCTCACAACACATTCAAAGTGTTATGTACAAATAAGTGTAACAATTAAGTTACAAAAGTGTTAAGCATAAAGTAATAAGTACATGCAAATGTATTAGGCCTGCATAACATTGTAATCTTATTGGCTCATAATAGTCATAAATAAAATCATTCGTATTATCCCTACGAATTTTTCTCCTCAGTGCAACTGTTCAGCTCACGCTGTTCCAACATGAAATGATCTGATTTTCAAGCAATCAAAAATATACTTTTCATCAAAGCAACCCACCAAAAATCTTTCTGTAAAAAAGGCCAAGTTCTCCTGACTGCTTGGCCATCAAAAGTGGTGAGATCTGAAATACGGCCAAGTTCAACGTTGTTGTCAATTACTGGCATTCTCAACTTCTTCAACCTAAACCACTAACTTTATTTTTCCAGGTCGACCTTCAGTTTAATAAACAGAAAATTTTAATGTTATTTCTCCTGATGTCACTTGGCCATTGCTCTTAGAACATTGAAACAGTTGTAGAATTCAACAATACCTCGGACATGAGCAATGGCCAAGTGACATCAGGAGAAATAACTTTAAAATTTTCTGTTTATTAAACTGAAGGTCGACCTGGAAAAATAAAGTTAGTGGTTTAGGTTGAAGAATTTGAGAATGCCAGTAATTGACAACGACGTTGAACTTGGCCGTATTTCAGATCTCACCACTTTTGATGGCCAAGCAGTTAGGAGAACTTGGCCTTTTTTACAGAAAGATTTTTGGTGGGATCTCACCTCTTTTTGTAGGCAGGAGTGTAGGATAATATTATAAGAAAGCTCGGGGAGCCCCCTACGGTTGGGCGTGGAAGCAATGGTCCGTAATATTCCAAATACGGTAATGAATAACTTACTGTTAGAGCAAAATGTAAAACTCTATCTTTTCCTCTGAATAGGTATGAGTTTCTTCTGCTTTGTCATATTACGCTTCCTTTTTTTCTGTTCTGGTTGTGCGAATTGGAGATCTGCTAAACCTGATCACATAGCCCATTCGCGATCCTCAACCACTTCTGTCGATGCCTTATTAGCCCTTTTGAGTATGGATAAGTCTGGTCGGTAAATAGATCTCAATCTATCGTACTCCAGAATAGCAGACTCTTGAGCCTTGATGTTAGTAAAGGAGGCATTGATGAGATGCACTCCATTGATACTTTTAACTCTGGAAAGAGCCACGTAGGCTTGACCGCACGAGAAGACAGAGGAACCAATATCGATGAGTGCATTAGTGAGACTCAGGCCTTGGCTCTGTCCTCTGCATGGTAATGGCATACGCCACACAAATTGGGAATTGTTCCCTGTACACATAGGCTGTTGATGACCTCGAATTTTGTATTTGTATTATTTTGTATTTTAAGTATTTAGGTATTTGTAGCTGTATTTGTATGAAATATTTGTATTTGTATGAAATGCAATCGCAGCTTCAGGCAGATAGCTAGCGGCAGTGACGTAGCCAGGAATCCGGGGGGGGGAGCGGGGAGGTCCGCCGCAGGCGAAATTTTTT